>JAQGBH010002243.1:0-25629 GCA_034698265.1 Sminthurinus aureus | reverse complement strand
TTATTTGTCCATACCTACATGACTGTCATATTTAAAATTCATTTCTAGACATCGATTGTGTCGTCTGCATGATGTTCCTTGTAATGGCTCACATATAATAATATTAATATGATGTAACATAATTATAAACATACCTATAATTTTTGAAAGGATCTTCAGTAAAATCAAGAGGATTTGGGTCTACAAAAGAAGACTCGTTAGTAGTAGATTTAGTGCTATTATTAGTCCTTGATGAGACTGTCGACGAAAAACTTGATGAAGGTCCCCATGGAGAGGAAAACGAGTCGATAGTTGTTGAGCCAAAGGATGAGTTTGTATTTGAAGCCGAATTAAACTATACGTATATTTATAGGTGTTTTAAATAAAATGAAACGAAAAAAATAAATAAAAATAAACAATAATAATAATGATAACCACAAAAATAAATGGATGAAGCAAATAAAATAAAAAAGTCCTTCAAACAAAACAAACTTATTTAACAAAAGGGGGAACTAGAAAAACTCTTCTAAATGTCAAAATTTGTACAAAAAACTTATAATGTAGAATATATATTGTTTATATTGTGAAGAGGTCATGTACTACTACTGATGATGATGATAGTTTTTGAGACTACTTTGACAATATATAATATTATATTACAAAATAATCATATCATATTACTCATGTTATTTTATAGCATAATGTAAAGTATGTTGTCCATGATTTTGTTTTACTTTGAATAAGCAAATAGTATACAAACAGATTAGATAATGTAGTAATTATTCGTCATTTAAAAAAAAAAATTGAAGTAAAATAAAATTTCGTATAAAATAAAACAAATTGTTAAAATTTGGTTATAAAAACGAATTCAAAACAAAATTGAAAGTGTGAGTAAAGAGAAAAACAACAAGTAGGTTAGTTAGATTCATATACATATACAGAATATTCTTATAATTGTATACACTCTCTGCTCACTGTTGTAATAGGTTTTCGAGAAATTTATTTATTCTACAAAAGGAGAGAGTATACTTGGTTATTCTACGTTAATATAATAAGATTGCAGACATCCAGAATCTGCACAAGCCCAAAAAAGTAAATTTTTTTTTGTGAGCTTCGTCTGCAAAATTTAGCCATTTTTTCTTAGAAAATGGTACATATTTTCGAAGAACAACATGGTCACTCCCTCAGCCTACAGATTCTGGATGTCTATAATATTGTATTAATAAAATATTTATAAAACTATTTGTACATTATGCACATAAAGTTGATCTTACTTGATCAAAGTTTGCGAAATTTCCTGTTAAAGAAACCAAAATAATAGGCCATTAGTTAATACAGTATATATATTATATGTTTACGCACATATTTATGGAATGTACACTCATTCATATACATACACTCCAGCAAGATTGTATTGTAATAACATAGTATATTAATAATGTAAAAATAATGTAAACACTTACCAAAGTCCGCAAATCCCCCGTCTACATCATTTCCACTACCAAATGTATCACCTTGACCAAAAGGATCTACGAAAAAGTAGACAGTACAATTGAAATATCAATCATTATGTCATCAATCCAATCCTATTTCTCTATTTCAATTTTTATGCATGAAATCATTTACATATACAATCCAAATAAAATGGAAATTAAAATTACTGGTATCATTATTTTACTAACCTGCAAATGATTTTTGCACTGGTGGAGGTGCTGATTTGGGTGGAGGAGGTCTCATAGGAGCATTCTGAAATAAAACATAAATAATTAAATAATAACGATCATATTTTTTGATATAAAAACCTAATGATATGGTACAATAAATACAAGAGTTAAAGGAGCAAAAATTCAATTTTTTTGATAGTTTACAATTTTGTTTAAATGTACGTCTTTTTCAAAGGATTTTATAATGGTAATTTAAGAAGTATTGTATTGTGTATTGTTATAAAAAAATTTCCCACACACCTTCGGAGGGGCTGGCCTTGGCGGAGGAGCTTTAGCTGTTTTCTTTGGAGGCAAGGCTGGACTTTCATCGTGTAAGGAAAAGGGTTCATGGCCGAATGGATCTTTACCGGGACTAAAGTCATGCTTTATTGAACTACTACCAATAGAAGAAGAAACAGGTGCAAATGGGTCTGGTGGATGATAAGCTGAGGAAGAGACTGGTGGCGGAGCATGGAGTGCGGCAAATGGATCTTCTTCCTTTAATTTTTAAACATCATCATTATCATCATGTCCGTCAGTTAATTTATTTATTCATTTATGTTTTAGTAAAAGTTTTGTGAAACAAAGTTTCATAATATTACATTATACACACAATACATTATAATAATTAATAATATACTTGGTAAGTTTCAATGTTTTTCAAGAAAATGTACTGAAACTACAAAACTTTCTTAAAATTAACTATTCAGTTTTATGGTCTTCTCATAAAATATTTATGAGAAGACCATATGTACTATTTGTTTTTAAATACATAGAGTACTTAGTACTTAATAAATATCATATAATATGCCATATGCCAAGTTTAATAATATGCATTATCTGGGCGTATGTAGTATGTATATGTACCTCAAAAGCACTTGCTGCTGCTGCTACTGGAACAGAGGAAGACACTCCAAATTGATTTCCAGCACTACTTGCAAACGGATCGTCACTGACACTATTGAAATGACTGTTGAAAGTTTCCACTTGAGGTTCGGGTTCGGGCTCTCCAATTAATTCATTCAATTCTCCAGCTAAATCCATCAGTTCTGGCTCTGTGACACTATACACATTTCCATTTTCTATAACTTCTGAAAATTTACTGACTAAATGCTCCATATTTTCTTTCAACTCTGTCAAGCTACTTATTTTTGATTTTGCCTGTTAGAAAAGTAATTAGAAAAATTCAAAATAACTATTAAATTTGGACAATAAACTGAAAAACGGTTTTTCAAAAGCATAAAATTAGTTAGTTTGACTTTTGACACTACATGAAGCACATATTGTATTATGCATTACACAAAATTCATAACATATACATAATATTTATATATGTGCATACCTGACTAATAGATAATTGAGTTTCTTGTAAATTTGAAATTATGTTTTCGATTGTCGCTTGCGTTTCTTTTAGACCGTTTTCCAGGCTCGTTTCTTCCTCATTTAATCCATTATATTCCTTTAATTTTTCAGCAACTTCTCCTTCTTGAACTTTTAATGTTTCTTCTTGACTGTCAGCCTGAGTCCTTAATGTATCAACCTATTATTATTTTATATTTAAAGAGAATGTTTGAGTTTAGTTTATTTTTGATTATATTATAGGAATGTCTACATTCGTCCTTCATTAAAATATTATGATGATATATAGAAATATATTATACATATTACGTAACATGTGCATATAATATGCAAATTATACAGTTTTGTTACGATATGTATACACTATACACTACATGCATTTACGTTTAATCAAAGAAAAAGTCTAATAACAATAATTATTAAAACTATTATATTATTATTATTACCTGAGCGGCTAATTCCCCTAATTTAGCTCCAGCCACACCTTTTTGATTTTCAAGTTGTTTCAGAGTTGCTGCTAAAGTATCTAATTCAGTTTGTAAACTTCTCATTTCACCAGATTTAATTTTTTTCTCAGTTTCCTTGGACATGATTTCATTTTCCATACCTTCCCTCTCCATTTGCAGTTCTCTAATTTCTTTGCTTATTAATTCAAATTCAGGATTAGTTTCTACAGGCAGTGATGATGATGATGATGATGATTGATTAGATCCAATTAAAATTCCAGAAGAAGATCTCAAAGACGGTGGAATCATATTTGGTAGTAACGATGGTGGAGGTTCAAATCCAACTAGTTTTTTATTGATGAAATACATTGCAAGTGCAAATTGTTCCAAACTTAATTTACCAGTTTGGTCCGTGTCACATAAATTCCATATGTGTGCTAAAGTTTGTTGTGGAATGCCTGATTGAAGAAATACATCACGGATTTCTAAACCACTTACAAATCCGTCTCTATCTTTATCTGTAGCTGTAAATAACAACGAGTATTTGGCAAATTCTTCTTGAGACACAATCCAATCTCTGTTTTGTTGTTGTTGTTGTTGTTGAAGAAGATTAACTCCCGGAGCTGGTGGTAATACAGGAGGTACAAGGGGTGGTATTGGTTTAGGTGGAAGATTTGTTGTCGTTGTCTGTTGTGGTGGTTGTAAAATTGGTTGTGGTGGAACCATAGGAATTAACGGTGGTGTTGCTGCAGCAGGTGGAATGAATGAACTTGGTGGTGGTGTTACAGTTCCTAAAGATGTTGATGTTGATAATCTAGGTATTTTTGGTAATGAATTCGGTAAACGTCCACCATCTGCAATTGCTTTTGCCAAAAGGCCTAGAATAGTAAATATATATAAAAGAAAAAATCAAATTGAATGACTCATCATGAGGTACGTAGTTTAAGTCATAAAAACAATGTTTATCATAATATTATATTCATATCTTTTTTTACATAAATAAATAAAATAAAAACATGATATATATATTTTACCCATTGCAGTAACGAATTCAGTCAAATCTAAAGCACCATCTTTATCTGCATCAGCTAAGTCCCATACTTGTCCTAATACCTACATTTTAGACAACAGATATAAAATAAAATTAGGGTAGTATAAAATTATCAAATAATATTTCTTGTATACAAGTTATTTATAATGTTTTCAACAATGACAATAATTATTATACATTATACGTAGTACTCACATTCACTGGTAATTTTGACTCAACCATAACACTTTTTGCTGTGTTTCCTGGAACTTTTCCTCCAATTTCCAATGATCGAAAGAGTGTTGTAAATTTTTCAGTTTCATTTACTGTTAATGACCAACCATCAGAATCATTATTAATAATCTGATTTATGGCGGTTAATGAAGGCCTTTCACCCATTTGTGGCTCTGGTGTATCACTAGTCACTGCATTTATTTCAACTTCTCGACCATTTTGAGCTAGTCTGTATTGACACACAAAAAATTTATCAAACTAGGTATTATGGCATAATGCAACAATGTATATATACTTCAGAGTTACCTTATTACTTGTAATACATTAACATTATTTATGTTTTAATTACTTATATGGAAAACTTGGAAAAAGGGTTTTTTTTTTTTTTCTTTTTTTGTAACTTTAAATTTTTTTTTTTATATGATAGCAATATCAAAACAACTTACGATACTAATTTGAGAGATACGAATAACCCAGCTTTATCTAAATGTCCTTTCCCATTTGGATCTGATAAATCCCATATCTGTAGAGATTATATATATATAAAACATTAAAAGAATTTCCAGCAACATTTACTGAATGAATAATATATACATATATTATATAGACGTTTGAGAAACACTGTAATTTTTACTTAAGTTGGTTTTTTTATAGGACTTACTTTACTTAAAATGGCATCACTTAATCCAGATTTTTTCAAAAATTTAGCACCATCAAGAGCTGGTATTGCACCTTGTCCTGATGGATCGAGTTGTCTGTAAAAGGCTTCAAATAATTGGGCATGTTTACCAGCAACCTATATATATACAAACAAATATTTAAAAAAACTTGCATTTTGTTTCAAATAGTAATGAAATACAGCATGTAGCATGTACAACAGTTTTTTAGTTCTCTTAGTCTTGTTTTAAACTAATCAATTACGTAAATTGTAAATTGTACAATGTACACTATATATAGTATATAGTGCATTCAAAAAAAAGGTTTAAAGTTTAAGTGAAAAGTTGTACACGGTATTTAAGTCCATGTACAACTCATCAAAATTAAATACATAATATTATATTATTATATGAATATATTCAACAACTCATCAATAATCAAAGGGTACAATATATTCAATATCTCTCTCTATTTTTAAGATGTACAAAATCATGATGACTGAAAACATTCAATACTTAAACAAGAACAAAGTATTAATGTATTTTATATTTTATACAACAAAAAAATAATAATCATCATCATCATCATCATTGCAAATCAGTTTACTCCCCTTTAAACATCATAAAAAAAGAAAAAAAAATTAATACTACAACATTTTGTCATTAACTCTTAAACTATAAATTATAAATATTTTTACTTTAAGTAAATAATAAATAACTTCAAATATAACTAATAAAAAATCTCACCTGCGCTGGAAGAGGCAGTACGTTTGTCATATTTTTTTAACAGTATAATAATTAGTAACTATAATTTTATTATTTTCTCAAACTTTTGAAAGGAGACACACACACTCAAGTATATAGGATTTGTAAAAAAAAACACACACACAGCACAACTCAGGTCACAAGCTTGACCGGAAATATATCTAGACAGGATTTAACTAAAACTGCACATACAAAAACAGATTCTTCCAATTTGTAATTCTTTCCAAAGAAGTATTGTTAAAATCTGATCTTATAATTATAAAATAGAAAAGCTTTTTGTCGATCTCTCTTTCCTCCTCTTCCTCGTATAATATTATGATGTGTTCCTACCACTATAATACACTTCAAATGTCAAATCTACTCTGTACTTTATATCTTATATGTACTACATAGTGCAATGTACATTATACATTCGTAGTAGTAGTGAAAAGAGTAAAATCTCATCCATACATGTTATAATACATATGTATATTATACATATATATCCAATCGATGTTGGGAAAATCGGGTTGGGCATAGCCATTGCGATCACTCAATGGTTCTCAACGATTTCGGTGGAAACCCGGAATCCGAGAAATGATAGTTCCAAAACTAGATTAGCAGCAAAATATTCCTGCATAGTCTAGTTTGCTAAAATGACTTTTGTAAATACTTTTATGAAAAATATAGTATAGTTTGGATGCTATGAGCTATATATACATATGTAACGATGAAAAATCCTAGAGAAAAAGGTAGACATTCTAAATTCTAATGTATCATAATATAAATACAAATAGTAGATAATATATATATATAGGTTCTTCGCTACGTGACAATAATTATGTTTTGATATTATATGGTATCATATTATTGTATTCATACTCAAACATGATTGTTTATTTGAAGTAGTGTAGTTTACATAACATGTATACATAAATAGATGTACACGAAACAATAATTAGAGTATAATTATTGCTTCCTTTATTTTGACTGCATATTATTATACATTGTAAAATACACAATTTAAAGTGTTTTTGTAATACAAATTACAAGTACACTTCTTTGGATAATGTACATGTTATAGGTTTTTACTTTTTACCTATACATGTGTACATTCGATAGTAAAAATATATACAATAATATATTATTATGAATCTCTAGTACCTAATAATCCATATTTTAGTTTTATCAAGTACAATCTTTAGTAAAACAATATTATCAACATACTATGTTGATAGCAGTAATAACTTTAGTTATTTCGACTGTATAGTACATAATATGTATTTCTTAAATAGTCGGTTTATTCGATCTGTGATGCGTACTACATGTAATAGATATTTTACTGATGCTCACATCATCATGTTGCACTCAATCGTGCTTCTTCTTCCTCTTTTTCAAGCTTGAGCATGGCCTGTTCTTGTTCCCGTTCTCGTTTCATCCACTCTGGATCTAGAATATCTACAAGATCATAACCAAGGACCCTGCACCAATGTCATACAAAAACAAACAAAAAATTATTATTATACTTTTGATTTTTGATTCATGTTTACAGGCATTGTCATTACACATTGCTATAATAATTTGAAGGAAAAATATATTATGCTATAATATGAAACATTATAATATTTAACGCATACTGTATTACATCACTACAAATTATTTAGACACATGTGAAATGTGAATATTATTTTTTATATAATAATATATTATTACAATTTCCAATCGAAAATACAGGCACCAAATACGGATACGATGAATAGATGATGCATTTTTGCCCATAAAGTAAACGGTCTAGGTTTATATCCAAAATCACTATATCCATATCCTCCTAGAGGATTCTGGGCTGTTCTTTTTATTACTGTTTGGGTTCCAATTACACTTCTTGAAACAGCTATAATTTTTCTAGTAATCATTTCGAAAATCTGAAATGTTAAATGTTTTTATATTATGTTTATGAAGAAATTATAAAATATCCTCTACTTGAAATCTAACAAAACTATTCAACCATGATGTAAATCAATCAGTGTGAATGTGATGACTGAACTGATGCGTGTTTATTTAAAAGAAGTGTACAAGATAATAATTTTATAATTTATAATAACAACAATTAAATATTGTTGTTGTTTTTTTACTTTAACTGTTTTAGAAGAAAGGCAGAGAGGAGAAAGTAGAGAAAGCAAAAATGTGTGAATTGATAATTGGCGCATTTCCCATTGCAAGGTGCAAGGTCTCAAAAATCAAAATTCAAAACATGTGAATGTGATCACTGATCACACTCTAGATTTTATATCATCTATTTTAAATGTAGTTTCCAGTTTACAGTAAAGAGTGTAATTTTTGCAGTTGTATAATAATATAATTAAAATTGCAGTGTATAAAATAAAGAAAATGAACGTATAATTAAACCTATCATAATAATATTATTATAGTTCTAGTTTTGACTGTGTGTTTGCGTAGTCGTACAAAACAATGGGAGGACGTTTAAATTTTAATGTTCGTTTTCGAAATATGCATAATTGGAATCAAATTATACAGTTCAGATTAAAATCCTTTGATTCATGTGCAAGAATTGTACTTGGATTTATTGGTAAAGAAACAAGTCCTATTTTCGCTCAACGAGTAGCACGGACTTACCGAAATATTCAGTTGCATTCCAAACTATGGTCAAATTATATACCAAAACATAATGTAAATCCTAGAAGGTGGGCTTTAGGTTTACTGTTTTCATCTTTATGTTCACCTAAATTTGATGTGATTGAAGATCATGAACTTTTATCACATAAAACGGATTTAGATTATATCCATCAACTAACTAAAGCAACTGTAATATGTCCAAAATGTAATGAAAGGCTCATAGTGACTAAAAAAATGCCCGGTGTGAAATATTGTCCTTGTCCAGACTCTAATATTCTTGAAATTAGTAAAAAATCAGGTAAAAAAAATGATTACGGATTATCCATGTATTATATATTATGTGTGTATAGTGTGTACAAAAAAAATGTGAATCCACATGTTATTGTTATTATTATTTTCATTTTATCTCATTTCAAGGTCATCCATGGGCACCTTTTGTTGAAACTTCTGATTTGTTAATTTGGCGACAACCTCATCCTGAGTATGATGGTCTTTACGTTTATAAAGGTAGTATGAAGCTATAGTAAAGTGTATAATATTAGTTTGATGAATAATATATAATATATATATATATGTATATAGTGTTTACACTGTGTAGAAATTAATCTATATTAATTGACAATGGAGTCACTTTTCATATAATATAAGTAAAGTATTTTTACATGTTGCATGATTGTTCTTTACATGTTGTATTGAAGTTTATGGACATTACGATGATGTGAGTGCTGAAGATTTCCTCACTACTCAACTGGATCTAGAATATAGAAAAACATGGGATAATTTAGTATTAGAATTACGAATTGTGGATAAGGATACAAAAACAAAATCAGAAATAGTATATTGGGAAATGAAATGGCCACGAATGTTTTCAAATCGTGATTATTGTTTTGTGAGACGTCATTTAGTGGATAGAGATGCTAAAACAATAGTTATCATGAGCAAGTAAGTGGTTTATGCATATTATACATATACTTTTCAGTGTGGCTATTTTCTTATTTTGTAAACATAATATATTATGACTTGTACATGATTATTTGCATCTGTACATATATGTCTATATTGTGTGAAGGCACATGACATAATATGACATAAAATGATGTTGTAAAATGTGTGATCCTTCTGCTTTTAACACTGTTAAAAACTACATATGTATGTATACTTACATATAGCACAACATTTAACATTTGGTACATGTGTATATATTTCTGAATTTTTTGTTGTATAGAGCCGTGACCCATCCAGATGTTTCTGAAGTAAAAGGAACTGTCCGAGTATCTGAATATTGGAGTGTAATGCAAATTAAAGCTATTAAAGGAATGAATGAAGTAAGTCCTTTGTTCTATTTTCTAAATGTTTTATATTGTAAAATGTAAAATATAGTATACTGTACATGATTGAGTTACCAAAAAGATTGTAGTATTTTATTTATAATTTTCATTTTTATTCAAACATTTTGTTTTTATGTAAACTCTGGAAATATCATTAGCGTGGAGTTGAATTTGGGCTCACATATTTTGATAATCCTGGTCTGTCTTTGCCAAATTGGTTGACGAGCTGGGCGACCATGTCTGGAATTCCAGATTTTCTATCAAAAGTTAGACACGCAGCACGGAAAAAAAGAGATACTCGAACTTATAAATTAAAAGTAGGCACGAATGAGATTTCAACAACTCCCAACAATTCAACAAATACGAGTAACAATAATAATAATAATAACAATAGTAGTAATAATAGTACAACTTCCACGACTGCAACAAATATACCCAATACTAGTCGGTAAGCTTACGGAACAAGATTATAAGATTATAATAATTCTTAGATTACTGTCTATATATATATATACACGTATTTGTATATATATAAAATCAAACCAATGCTGCTTTTTCAATCAATAACAATTCTCATGAGTAATAGTAACAATAATATTGCCCGCAACATGTGTTTTTTTGATTATTTCTGTATACGATAGTAATTAAATATAATATCAATTTTATGTTTTTTTTTGGAATTAAAAGGCCAACGCCATCACCAGCTAATACAACCTATACAACCAACCAAACGCCAACAAACAACAATCTTATTTCATGAAAGTGTATCAACATCAATATCAATAATAATAGTAGTACATGACATAAAGAAATAATATTGGTTAGTACGTATTATGTATCTTGTTTTGCTTTCCAATCTAAAATTATTGAACTCTTTGGGTTTTTTATTCCTGGTTATTCTTACATTTTGATGAAATGAGAAATATATATCCATCTAAGCTCAAAAATTATTGGAGTACTTTTATATAAAAATGAAGCTGACTAAGATTCATGAATTATAAAGTACCTTTATAAATCAAATGTAAATGCTCCTCCATTAAATATGGCTCATTTGCTCAGAATATCACAAAATGGTAAACTTTTTAAGAACAGTAATAATTGGAAGTAAAAAAAAAGAAGTTTTTGTTTGTGGAGGTAAATAGGAGACTTGGGTAAATATAATTTTATTTTTGATGACAGTACGAATATGGTAATGACATCAAAAAGAAAAACAATAGCTTGTTTGTATCTCAGTTATTCTTGATATTTCTAAAAATTTGATTGATAAAAAATGTTATCATCAAATGTTATGGTTAATTACTTATTTACACTATTTAGTCATGATTATGAATTATATAATATAATTATAATATGAATTATATATATAATTTTATTCTTTGTAGTTTTATTCTTGCATCTGGAAAACCTATCCTGTAGAATTATGAAATTAATCCATGATTAATATGATTATGACTTGTTTATCTTGTATCTTGTATGCAACTTTTATAAGTTCTTCATTCTTTTTCAGAACAGGTTGACTTTTTTTTTCGTTTATATAAATCCAGGCTTGCACAATTTCTCTGTCCTTGACAAAAAAGAACTATACATACTGTGTGTGTGTATATATATATACATGTTTACACACGAGGATTCGAAAGAATGTCCTTTTTCATGTTCTAGTAATAGTACTAATAATTATTGTTTTTGTATATCAAAATTGAAAACTTGTTCATGATTACATAATCATAATATGTTGACATATTATATACAATATAGTTAATACTGTATCCTTATTCTCTAATGGTGCTAAAATTCTCTAAAATTCTCAGGATAATTTTGCTATTTCGTATAATATTCGATAGAATATTCAATATTGAATACTTATTGTGTAAAATATTCAATATGCTACAAACCACAAGTATTCGTATTATGAATATACTGAAAACAAATAATATAACTTTCTTGTTGTCGAGAGAAAAAAGCACTTTTAGTTGATCCTTGTTCCTTTCGTGACAGGAACGCATCAACGCCGAAAATCCTAAAAATATACTTACAGAGAATATATAATAATATGTAATACATAGCATATTTAATTAACAATAATAAAAAACGATAAAAAGTGATTAGAGTACCATCATCGCGTTTATCGTCAATATAATCAAGTCTCTAAAATATGTTAAAATAAAAAGTATGACACAAAATATATTATGTATATATGTGCGTGTGTAGAATATTTTTTATTGGACAGCATAATATTTGCATTTTAGAAGTGCTTCATTTCATTTTATTACATTATAGTTCTGCATTTTCATAACAATATATAATTAAGTAAAAGGATTTAAGTGTAGCACACATATAATATTTTATGCACATACTGAAGTACTTAAAATTTCATAGTTCATACATTTGTAGAAATCAGAGGCAAGTTGAGACTGGAAGATTTGTAGTTGTTTGATTTTACAACAAAGCAATATGGTAAATAGACACTAAATAGACACTACTATAAAAATGAATAATATTATACTACGTACTTACAGCATGGAAATTGAAAATCAATCATATTTTAGCACTTTATATTATGCATATTTAATATTATATTTTCCAAGATTTCTGTAGAACTAACTAAAGTATAAGTAAAAGTACAAAATCCGTATTCGATCGGCAACAAAATCCGTTTTATTTCAATCCTCTGAAATGGACCCAGTGGTGTCCAAAAAATAAGTACTTACTGGAAAAAGTTGCGTTTGTTAAAAGTGCCTTTGACCGTATAATACATATGAAGTAAAGTAAGTATGTAACGTAAAATACTACACGTATTATACATGTACTATGTACTTACATGCTTGTACGTGTAAGTAAACAAGTCGTAAAATATTATTATACATATTAAATAACTACTTGAAACTTCAAGTTCATTATTAATTAACTATAATTAGGAATTTATATACATACAAGTAAGAACGCCCGTCATATGACGGGTAAAATTTAAGATTTTATAAAATTCTTATCCTAAACGGTTTATAGCCTCCACAAAAACTTAAGTTTTTCCAGTTCTGCATGTTTCTACCTTTCTTTGATGCAGTGTTTCCTTAAAGTCATGATTTTCTTTGATAATTTGTCACTAAACATGCCATGCTTGAAAAATTTATCTCCAGATAAAATACAGCTCCCAAATCGATTGAGATCCACAGAAAAGGCCTGAATAAACCAAACAGATGTTTTTACTGGCCAAAGTCGGCAATTCAAGATCGCTCCATTACGCTGTACTTGAATGAGAAAATTTGTGTGAACTGCTATAGCATAGCATGCAGTTCCAAATTGTCCAATTTTCCAGTGCAAAAAAATCTGTTTTATCCATTCAAGGCAGGTGTAAAACTTTGCCTTTGCCCACAGTTTGTAGATCTCACTCGATTTGTGCGCTACATTTTATATGGAGATCAATTTTCCAGCCATGTGAGACATCATCAAACAAACTAGTGATATTAAGAAAATACCACGTCAAAGAATAAAAATAATTTTTATTTCTCTTAGCCAGAGCGTAATAGCCATTTCTCTAGGGAGACACAGACCGTCTCACCTTCAGATTCGGATTTTATGAGGAGGTAGAATATATGTTATACATAAAAGTAAGTGTTAAAATAAACTTGAAATGAAAAAGATATATTATAGGGAATACATAGTACACTTTTAGAAAAATACATGTGTAATGTGTAATATATATATATTGTGTAGTAATTTTTGCTGAAAATGTGCATGTTTGAAAAAATGAAATGAAATCCGCAATTTTTGTTAGACATATGACATCGAGTTCATCAAATACTTTTCAGTAGTTTCTTTTAAAACCTTTAAAAAATGACCTCTCGAAAACAAGAAGGAAATAATGATCATAGACTCTGACAACGATGATCTATGAGCTACATATATATAAGTATGTATATACCTATATACATTTCTCCATATCTACCTATCCATATCCTGCCCTCTTAAGCTGAATTTTAAGGGTTGATTGAAAAATCGCAAAAGCCACATATTGCACACACGACATGTAAAACATGGAATAAACCAAAATAGAGTGGTATAGACAATGCTCTGAGATCTACTAATTACAATTAGTTAATAAAATTAGCACTAATAATTGGAGTAGACAAACAAAACTTTGACTTTGTTTTTGCACCTGTTAGTTTATTGGTGGAGCAAAAGTATCCTTTTTGTGCGGTTTTGAAACAAAACAAAACAGAGATGAGAGAGACTTGATTGACAGAGTGAGTTAAAGAAGAAAAGTAGAAGAAAAGCCATAGGCCATAATACTCTAAGAATAAACTGGGATCAAAATCTACTTTACCATTTACCATTTCAGATTTGACTCCCATCAAACTCCCAGTCCTAATTCGGAAAAATAGCCACTTTTACACTCTCCCGAAAACGTCAATTTTTGACCTCGACTACAATAACCTTGTATCAAACCAAGGCTTTTGTATAACATCTCATAATATTATAAGAACTGAAATTTTTTGCTGATTCCGAAATTTGACATTTTTAATCATTTTTGAAATCATTGAAGGTCAAAATTCATCACACAAGGTCAAGTTATTTATTCTGTTTAGACCTTTTCCATTGCAAGACGTTATGAGCTGTAAGGCATGGGTGTTGCAAGTAATAGCCCAACAATTTTGTGGGCGGTTTATATGTAAAGAATTCTGTCATACAGAATACAGAATAAAAAATACTCTGTATTTTGTGTGTGACTAATATAACATAAATAATTAATTATTTGATGTAATTGTGGCTTTTGTCCACTCATTTATATTATATTATATTGTTTAAAAATAAACACCATCATCTTGTTAGAAACCCGTGAACGTGAACAGTTAACAGCCATACAAGTAGTTAGTATATTGTACACATAATTTGATAAACAGGACTTACCAGATATAAAAGACGGTAAGTTAAATATTTTAAATTTTTAATCATGTTCTGTTTTTTAAAAAAAAAAAATATATATAAATGTTTTAAAGTCAGAAGGTTAAAGTAGTATATCTATTGAATCATTTTTGTGGGTATAATTATTTTAGTTTATATATTTTATATCAACTTTGAAACGAGTACTTGAAAAAAAAGACTAAATATTTAGCAATAAAATTCTTCAGTAGGTCCAGAATGTTATCACATACTTTATCAAAATGTGTAAATTTTTCAACGCTAAAATATCTATCATTTTCCATGACATGTGTGTTAAAACGGACAAGTATTAGAAGTTAGAAGTATCATCAAAAGTATGTTTAAATGTACATAGATACATTATTTAGATTTAAAAATCATATTTTATAATGTGTGTGAAGTGTGAAGCATCAAAAATTAGATTACTTTTAAAAAGTTGTTATTTAAGTATCTCTTTTATTCCTTCGAAAGTTTTTACGAAATCTTTTGATAGTTCAATTTTTTGTGTTGCAGAGAACTTTGTTTCAAAACAAAATGTAAAACAATACATAATATGTCTCAAGTAAAACGTAACTGTTCATTATAATATATTTATGTTTTTGATTTTAGATTCTGTTTAAAAGTTTCTTACAGGTAGTGAGTAGTACCTTGTACCTTGTGTATTGTGAATCATCATTGACATTTTAACAAATACATCCTTATGCATAAATGGGCTTTGAAAACATCAAGTTGTTTAAAAAAAAATAATTTCATGGATCATATGGTTCAAGTTTCAGTATATGTAATGTTTAATGTTCAGTAATGTAATAATTATTGTTGTAATGGTTTAAACGATAGTTACTTGTTTATTTATTCAAAACTAATAGCTAATAGCATTCATTGTTCTCTAGTTCTGTTAATGTATAATATTATAGCTGTAGAATAAAGGTATAACAAACATATAATTGCGTTACACCATAATTTAAAAGTGATTTTGAATAATGAATGAATGATTCATGTTTCGTCTGTAAAGTATAAGATGTAGAATGTACGTACTACATAGTATAGAAATAGAATTTATTTTTGCTATCATAATATGTAACTGACTTTTTTTCTCAGGCTTATACAAATGTTTAGAGAGAAAATTAAAAGTTGTCACAAAAAAGCTCTTTTTCTTGTTATCTATATATATATATATATACATGTACAATCGCTACTTAGTTTATTGTAAACCTCTCATTCATTAACCTAAAAGTTGACTCTGTTTTCTCTCTTTCATCTTCCAGTTTCGAGTATCAGTAGTATGTATCAAAATGTTCAGTATCAGAGAAATAGAGATGAAAGGAGCAATCGGTAGAAAGCATTAAAGAGAGTATAACCAGAGAAACCTTCAGTCAGTTAATATGATACAGACTTATGTAGTCCAGTGGAATAAAAAGCAATAGAAACGAGAGCGACAGAATTCTCTTGAAGTGTTGGACAAAAAAAAAGAAGAAGAAAGAGAACAGAACTAGGGAGTTGTTGGAGAAATAGGTTGTCGTCTTGTAATTCGGAAGTGTACTACAAAATAGGGGTATGTATGTATGCCCGTATGTATAGATGGATATATAAGTTTTCGGTTCAAAGTTGGAGGTATCTTGGCTTTTATAATTTTCTCCCTTTCAGTTTTGGAGTTTTAGTGGGCCAAAAGAAATCAATATTTTCCAAGGCCAGGATGGCCTGTTTCTTACTTTCTTTGGATTCTCTATTTGACGTGCCTGCGCGCCCGCGTGCCCATTTTCCTTTCTATATTATGTTATATTTGACATTGTGTAGATACTTTTTGGACATTTACACATATACATACTACATATAATATGTGTGTATAGGGTAGATATAAAGTAGAGAGATGGAGGAACATATTTCATGCATGTATTAAATTAAAACCTCATAATATTATAATATACTGCATAGTCAGTAACAATATAACTATCCATACATATCGATGGTTTACTTTACAGTACTACTACTACTACTGCTTTCTCCATTATTATCCTCACTTTTACTATACTGGAACTGAACAAAGTACGTGGAATAGAAAAGCCCAGTCCATGTATCCTATTACTAATATGTATTTGTCTTTATTATGCATATATGTATAAACTGAGGAGAAATATAGGAAGAGAAAGTGATGGAGAAGAAGAGAAAGAGAGACAGAAAGGAGCTAGAAAAATTATACAACCATGCGTACTTGTATATATACTACAACTAGGGTGTGTGAAACAGAAAGAAACTTGGTATTTACTATTGCTTCTACTACTCTTTCCACTGCATATCTGGAGAGGGAGTGAAAGACGAGAAAATCAAAAGATAGAGAGAGAGAGAGAGAGAGAGAAAGTATAGTAGTAGTAGTAGTAGTAATAGTAATATTGAGGGAGGGAGAGACAGAGGAAAACTAGGATTTGGCCTAGAACTAGGGTTAGGAAGTAGTAGGTGAAGTCAAGAGTGAGAGTTCCACCTCTTTCTCTTCCTATTCTCGGGGTTAGTTTATGGTGTTTCAATTTAACCATTTGACACGATTTGTAACTTTAACCTTTTGTTAATTTATTTCACCCATAAAGTGTAATTATTTGTTTATTCAAAAAACATATTCTTTTTCATTTTTTTTTTTACAGAGATAGACAGGCAGCGATCAGCGCTGGGCGCTGAAAAATGGCGACGCCAGGAAATACAGCGATGGAACAGCTAATTCCAATTGTTAATAAATTGCAAGATGCTTTCACCCAACTTGGGGTATCCATGCAACTGGGTAAGTCCATTATTTATATTATGGTAGATTCATTAAAATTGTATATTCTTGTAGACATTGGTTCAAAATTAGTTGATTGGTATTTATATCAGATGAATAACAAGTACGAGTTTGCACAAACTTTGGTGAAATTTTTTTCATGTGTTCTATTGTATTATTATTATTTTGATGTTGTACGATAAGAGTAGTAATAATAATAATTCTCAATGTTAGGTTAAACATTTTTTTAAAACCAAAAAATCTATTTCCACTTTTAGATTTGCCACAAATTGCTGTGGTCGGTGGTCAATCAGCCGGAAAATCCAGTGTGTTGGAAAACTTTGTTGGAAGGTATGAAATATTAATATGTTTAAAATAATATTTCTGTATTTTTGACTCAATTACTTTATTTTTTCCATTAAAAAGAGTAAATTTTGTCAAGTTTTTGCAGTACCAGATTAAAAGTATTGTCAAATGATGCTGATGTAAAATATTGTTCTATAATTTATTTTAAAACAAAACAGAGACTTCTTACCTCGAGGGTCTGGAATTGTGACTCGACGACCCTTAATTTTACAATTAATTAATTCTGCAGTAGAATGGGGAGAATTTCTACATTGTAAAGGAAAGAAATTTACAAATTTTGATGAAATTCGTATGGAAATTGAAGCAGAGACAGATAGAATTACAGGGGGTAACAAGGGTATTTCCAGTCTACCCATTAATCTTCGTGTTTATTCTCCTCATGTACTCAATATTACTCTAATTGATTTACCTGGTAAATAAAAAGTTAAAGTTATGACTTATGACTATAGTAATGCCTCTAGTATTTCAAATACATGTTTTAATATTCAATATAATATGCTTCTATTTTTGTACAACATTTTAAATAACAATAGTTATTTTGTAATAATTAGAAAATGTACTTGAAAATTAAATTAATTATTTGTTTGTTTGTTTGTTGCCTATTATTTTCTAATATTATTTTAGGATTGACACGAGTTCCAATTGGTGACCAGCCAGTAGATATTGAACAACAAATTCGTGAAATGATATTCCAATTTATAACAAAAGAAACTTGTTTGATTTTGGCCGTCACACCAGCCAATTCGGATTTAGCCACTTCTGATGCACTGATGTTAGCTAAACAAGCTGATCATGATGGTCTCCGTACTATTGGTGTTGTTACTAAGCTTGACCTCATGGATGATGGAACAGATGCTCGTGAAGTTCTTGAGAATAAAGTAGTTCCTCTTCGACGAGGTTATGTTGGAGTCGTTAATAGGTCACAAAGAGATATTGAAGGTTTGTTGAGATTTTGAAACCTTTTATATTATATATTTTCATCTCAAAATAAATTGCAGAAAATGATCAAATTAAAATGAATAAAACGTAAATTAAATAAAATAAAATTCCATTTAAAATTTTCAGGTAAGAAAGATATAAAAGTGGCTGTAGCGGCTGAACGTAAATTCTTTTTGAGTCATCCATCGTATCGTCATATGGCCGATCGTTTGGGAACTCCGTACCTGCAACGCGTTTTGAATCAACAGTTAACGAATCATATTCGGGACTGTTTACCCGCTCTTCGGGATAAAATGCAAAAACAAATGTTAGGTTTGGAAAAAGAAGTAGAGCAATATAAATATTTCCAACCAAATGATCCTGCCGTAAAAACTAAAGCCATGTTACAGTAAGTCGTCTATAATATACTAAGTTTTTTTTCTATTCACTAACATTAATAAACCAAAAAGAAATGTATTCTTTTAAAAACTTTTTTTTTCTCTGTATTTATAATTTATAATGTATCATTCTTGTTTAATTAGTTATGTATATGGCTAAGAGCAAGTTTTTTAACTATACATGTTTATTTTTATTTGTGTAAAATAGGATGATACAGCAATTGCAATCAGATTTCGAACGAACTATTGAAGGTTCCGGCTCAGCACTAATTAATACTAATGAATTGTCTGGTGGTGCAAAAATTAACCGGTTATTCCATGAACGATTCCCTTTTGAAATAGTCAAGATGGAATTTGATGAGAAAGAATTGAGACGAGAAATTGCATTTGCAATTCGGAATATTCATGGTATTCGTGTGGGTTTATTTACTCCAGACATGGCTTTTGAGGCTATAGTGAAAAAACAAATCAATCGTCTAAAAGAACCTAGCATTAAGTGTGTTGATTTGGTCGTGAATGAGTTGTCAAATGTTGTACGTATGTGTGCAGAAAAGGTGTGTTTATGATTCTTGATATTATTATTAATTATTACCTATTACAATGCAAATTGGTTAAAAGTACCTTTATTGGTTGGAAATTATTCACGGTCGTGTCAAATCATAAGTATTTATTTCCTTGGTTTAATATTGTTTCATTTGTTATTTTAGATGAATCGCTATCCTAGGCTAAGAGAAGAAGCAGAAAGAATTATAGCACAATATGTTCGAGAAAAGGAACAAATATGTAAAAATCAACTGGTTCTCCTGGTAGAATGTGAATTGGCATACATGAATACTAATCATGAGGATTTCATTGGATTTGCCAAGTAAGTTGTTACATTTACATTTACCTCTTATACTATGCGTTTCTTTAAGTCTGTAAAGCTGTAAAACGTTGCATAAACACATTTTTCAATTACGAGTCTATGTTATATATTTGGACTACTCTATTGGTTTTGTACTGCTTCCTATGAAATGTCAGATTTTTGTAAAACAATTGAAAGAAAAGGGACCGAGAAAAGAGATAGAAATGCCAAAAATTTTATGTTCAATTTTTTAAATGAGGTAGCCACCTGTTCTACTAATGACTTACTTAGTTTTTCATGATGCCGTTTTTCATGGGTCATAATATACGTCCTTGCGGTGTTAAATGTATCTTGTATACATGTATTACGCTTTTCATAAAAAAAATTCAATCGATTTATTCTCCACCACTATTCAACATCTCTTAGTTATATATATATATGAGGAAAGGAATGTAAAATGTATGAGATGTATGCGAACCAAGAAAACATGGGCCGGCTTTTTGACATGAATTTTTTCTTTAGAATACTCAGCTCACCGGCACTGGGACGGGAACATATGCATAGGTTTGATGACAATATCAAATACAAATTTCAAATAATACATTTCACAAAAATTTATAATGTCAATGCAGACGCGTTTTTACATAGGATTTCTTGTAGTGTTGTTTTTTTTTTCAGTTTTTTTAGAGTTGTTTTTTTTTTGTACGACAAAATATGTTTTCTTTTGTTTTTAATTAACTATAAGATTATAATCTATTTTCTATTTTTATCTTCTTTTTGATTATTTGGTTTGGTGTTGAATTCTATTGATGTCGATGCTTCAGATTGATGTTTATGTATCTTTTCAAAAAAAATTTCTATATTTTCCTCTTTTAAAACTATTTTGGTGTTGTATACACGCATGTCGATTAAACGATACCCCAACATTAACGTTGCAACATGTAGTTTCTCAAATCATGCTCAAAATGTAGTTATTTTTCATGAGAGTAAAAGTTGTATTGACAGTCATAATGTCAGAAGAGCTTTGTAGATTTGCCTATATTTTCCTATTGCTTTGATTGTGTACACTTTTTCTTTAACGATCACTTTTCTCAGCGAATGCAAAAATCATAGTTCTATGCACACACATATTTATCGATTCAAAATTATTAGGATATAAAGGATTTTTTTCTTACTAGTGATGTAATTTTTTCATGTATTTACTTAATCCATTTATAGATATATATATGAAAAATGGTACAAAAATGAAACATGTTGTACAACTTTACTAATAATGCTTTATTAGTAGTATTGTCATTGGAATTTCTGTAGATTTGCTGTCAAACTCTTCATCCAGAATTTTAAAGCCTATGTGCTCTGTGTATCAACAATCTATGTTTTCTGTGTATCGTTTGCTTTTTAAGAAGCAGAATAAAAATCATTCGTACAAGGACGTTCTAACATATACCCTGATTAATTTTTTCATAATGTTGTTGAAATATGGTTCAATTCCACATAAACTTGTGATAATAACTTTAGCGAAATATATATTATTATATTTCCTTCATTTATAAACAAAAACTGTCTATGAATCATATAACTTTCCCTTGTAAAAGTGCTTTCGTTAGAGCATAGTTTGTAAAGTATATTATATATATATATATATATAAATTTTGTAACATAACAATGATTGTAGTGGCTTAAAATAAAAGATGTGATATCTTTTTTCATCAGCCTTCGTACTTTCTCCACAACCTGGGTAGTCATGTTCCTGTTTTTTTTCTGTTTCTAATTTTCAGCTAGAAAGTTTTTAAGTTTTTAAATTTTCACTGGCTATAATATATCTACATGTAAGCTGTAGTGTACCTTAAATTTTGTATGATAGACGTCCATCCCTTATACAAGTATATAGTATGTATATATAACATGTGCACGCATTTTCTTTTCTTTTTAGATGACTTGAAATGAATGGATTTGTAGGATTCAGATTTTTTTCCCCTTTTTTTTCATACAATTTTACATCAAATAAGTTTTTAGTTGTATTTTGATTTTGTAAATTGTTTTATGATTGAGTGTTATGCATTCTTCTCCTTATTTATTCTTAAAATGCTTTATCTATATGAACCAATGTTTTCTATCGTTTTATTTTTATACATAGAAAAAAGAGTGCCTATGAGTAGGAACGGTTTTATGTTAATATTCCAATAAAGTTTTTGATTCTAAAATTTTTAAGTGATGAGAATATTTGGCAGAATCGCTATCGAATGGAATTTTTTTTAGGAAATAGACGTATAAACTGTTTACACTAATTAGTGTGCAGCGAGCATTTGCGTTACAGTATTTTTAGAATTTCTTTTAATGTCTGTTCACAAAAATGGTTTAAATTCTGTTCAAATTTTATGATATCAATAATAATAATAATGATTATTATTATTAGTATTGTTATAAACTTGTATGTTGTATCATTTGCTTTTCTTACATACATATATATACACATGTAAAACACGTTTTACAAGAACAAACAAACAAAATTCTGGTTGAAAGTCGGACGGGTGGCATCCTCAGTATTAGTATTATTATTATGTTTTTACTGAAACTTTGTTTGGTGTTTAGAATTTATTTTAAAGTTTTAAGTAATTGCTAAATAATGTATTTATAATAATAATTATTATTATTATTACTACATAGTACGTAATATTTAGTTTACAACTTTACTCACATTTTTCATGTACCTGTCATTGCAAAAAAATTCTTACCTAGTCTCACGTACAAATCGAATGCACTTTGTTTCTTTTTATTTTTATTTATAAAACATCGTATGTCAAATTTTGAGTTTTCATAGAGTTGTAAAATATATTTTTGCACTATGTTGTTTACACTATTACAAGTTTTACTAAATATTTATATTTAGATGTACTTCGAGACTTATCTACGCGAAAAGGCCATGTTATAGGCATGGCATTTCCTTTACGCATAAATAAGCCTCGACTTGTAGGTTGTTTTTTTTGCACTAACAGTTTTCTTTCGTTACATGTAGTATCAATTGTTGGTTTTAATATTTTTTGTTACTACAAAGTATCTATTTTTTTTCCTAGTTTTTTTTAAAGATGGAAATCAAAAGTATTTAATTGCTAGTTTAAATTTTGGTTTGATTAATGTATATTATTATGAACGTAGTTCGTAGTTGCACAAGTTTATTTTAGCCGTATTTAGCATTAAAAAAGGTTTTTTAATAACATAAACTGATTGGTGTGGTATTATATATTTTACAGTGCACAACAGTCATCAGAAAATAATTCAAAGGCTGGTCGTAAACTAGGAAATCAAGTAATAAGGAAGGGGTACATGTGCATTCATAATTTGGTAAGTATTGGTATTATTATTATTATTTTTTTACAAAGAAGTATTATGGAGTTTCATATTCTTACATGAATGTATTTGTTTCTTTTGATAATTTGTTAGGGAATAATGAAAGGAGGATCGAAGGACTATTGGTTTGTTTTAAGTTCAGAAAATCTTTCTTGGTATAAGGATGAAGAAGAAAGAGATAAAAAATATATGTTGCCACTGGATGGTCTTAAATTAAGAGATATTGAGAGTGGTTTCATGAGTCGTCGACACACATTCTCACTTTTTAATCCAGAAGGTCGAAATGTTTACAAGGTATGGTTCTCATAATATTATTTTATATAGTTTACATGTGGACGTATGTATATTGTATATACGAATAATTTATGATTTCTTTGATACAGTTCACATGTATCATATTGACATAAGATGGAAAAACTAAAGACAGGTTCAATTCTTATTGAGAATTTTAATATTGTCTTTTTTTTTATTCTTTGATTCATTTTTAGGATTATAAACAATTAGAATTATCCTGTGAAACTCAGGATGAAGTAGACTCATGGAAAGCTTCTTTCTTACGTGCGGGTGTATATCCAGAAAAACAATCAGAAGCTGCTGCAAATGGTGAAGAATCATCAGTATCAGATAATGCGTCATCATTAGATCCTCAGGTTCATAATTTAAATTATTAATACAAAGAATTCAGACGTGAATTTTTAAAATTGAGAAGTTGTAATACTACTACTGGTGGACCATTTTCCACATCAGAATTACATGATATGAATCGTTGATAATCATTTTCTTTTTCAACTTACAGCTAGAGCGACAAGTTGAAACGATTCGTAATCTTGTGGATTCCTACATGAAAATCGTTACAAAGACAACTCGAGATCTTGTCCCCAAAACTATTATGCACCTTATCATCAATAATACCAAAGACTTTATTAATGCAGAGCTTCTTGCTCACCTTTATGCCAGTGGAGATACGGTAAGGACTTGTATAATAATATATTGAAATTTTAAGTAACAAGTCCAGTATAATGTATAATAATATAAAATATATATTTGTACTTTATACTATAGTACTTGATGTATTATATGGATGAATGTACTTCATACAATTATGACATGGAGATTCTTAAAAATTTGTAGGCATCAATGATGGAAGAAAGTGTAGAAGAAGAAATTAAACGTGAGGAAACGATGCGTATGTACCATGCTTGTAAAGAAGCCCTTCGTATTATCGGAGATGTGTCAATGGCTACCGTATCAACTCCTCTGCCTCCTCCAGTTAGGTAAGTGGAAAGCATACTAATAATAGTAGTTATTATTATAAAGTTCATATTAGTAATCTTATTCGAGTATGTAGTATTAGAAATTGACTTTTAAAATGAAAAGTATATAATTAACTGAAAATCTTTGTTTACAGAGGTGGTATGGCGGCAGCATCGATGATTGATAGTGGTCCTAGTGGTCCTGGTTTGCTCGGTTCTTTTGATTCACAACCTAGGTATGGTCATTTACGATTTATTAGTAGCTTTTACAGTTTTCATTTTTTTGTCATATTGCTTTGTTGGATTATGAATGAAAATTAGATGAATTTCTAATGATTATAATTTTATATTGCTTTTAAAAACATTTTTTAAACTTTTAATTTGGCAAATTTAAAAAAAAAATAAACATTTAACAAGTGTAGAGCAATTTCTTTTAAGTAGTAATAATCATTAATAATTTCATTAATAAATTATTTTGTTTATTAACACTTTTCTATTTATGCTTATATGTTGTTCAAAATCAAGCCTTTTCAATTTTAAGTTCGTTTTTGATTATTATACCTTCAATATGAATTTTTTTCTTTCTTTTGAATGATTTTTAAGTTTTTATTGCGTATCTCTATATATTTCTAGTTTACTTACTATATACTATCCACCCAATACAATAATCCCGTTAAGCCGTATGTTGCAGACCTAAAGGCTTTTGTCACACTAATCGTACAGTAA
>JAQGBH010002242.1:0-25637 GCA_034698265.1 Sminthurinus aureus | reverse complement strand
TCATTTGATAGGAATTTGGACCAAAGTGACACCAATATGACACCACATAATATCGACACATATTATTTCAAGGGTATTTATTTGTACACATGTTATAGATTTTATGCGTTTCACAGAATCCGCACTTTTCTTACCAGTATCTACTCACCCGTCATCCTTTTCTGTTGCTTTCTTTGTTCTAAGTATAATTAGTGTGAAGTGCGTACACATAATGGATTTCTATGTTCTATGTTCTATGTATTGCAAATGGGTAAACTCTAGATTAATAAATTAATGCACACACTTGATGTTTAATAATAATTCATTGGGCGAAAATATACATGTCTTGTTTCTTGTTTCCTTTCTCTCTCTCTCTCAACGTGAGTAGGGTACCATTTCCAATGCTTATGTATAAAAAATGTTTATAATTTCATTAGTAATAATACAATAAAATAAAATATGAAACATAAAGACAAGGATTGGTGATACAATTTGTTTTTTGAGCACTTTCACTCAGCACTGGGTAACTATTTGAGGCTGGGTAACTATTGCGTGGAGGGTAACTATTCGCGCAATGACAGTATTTACATTTAATGGCTGAACTTGACAATCCACTTTCCGACCACTCCAACCGTTTTCCCGCCACTACGATCGCTTTTACAACCACCAAACATGTATCATCTTCCCTCTAGCGGAAAGTAATAAGAAGACTCGCCACACATGAGATGACAAATCCAATGAAATTCGGCGTGCTAATTCTTTCCAGCACATGAAATTCTCCAACTTTCACTCCGATTTCTGGAATCCGTTGGATTTCTTTTTGAAATTGCCCCGCTTTCCCTGCAACCGGATATTTTTTGATTGTTGATAAATTGGCGCTGACCCTCAGCTGACTTTTGACTTGTCTCCAATTTTCAGGGATTGTGAATGCTCGTTCGTACATGAGCGAGTAGATGAACATGACCATGAAATGGATGTAGGCTGCAAAAATGCTTGTGAGTGGAAATTCGGCGTTGAAGCGGATGGCGAAAAAAGCGCTGAAAATACCCAATGTAAGAGCAAGTTGTTTGCATGTAAAAATTGCATAAGCGTAGACGCGATTGAAGAGATGAATGTAGAGAAAATGACTCTGCATTTCTATCAGTAGATTCTGCATGAACTCGACTCGTGGCAATTCAATTGTGGGCCTTATAATTTCAAAATATTTACAAACCAAAGATGGTGTATTTCAGCTTGAAATCAACTGTAAATGGAACTTGAAAAAATATAATTTTAACATATGAATTTACCTTAGTTTTTTTTAAGCGAGTGAAACGTGACGTCACATTTTTGTAGAAAGAGCAATTGACTAAGAAAACAGAAAACGGCCGAGGGTATTTTTCTACAGAAGAAGAATAAATCAACAGATGTTGAGAGTAGACGAAGCGACCAGTGTCGATAGCCTTTTGGAATGGAGCTGTACAAAATCCCCATTCGATCTAGACATGTGCAGACTTGGATTTTTTCCAAGTCACTTGACTTGGACTTGAAAAATTCAAAGTCACTTGGCAAGTCACTTGGAAATCCGAGTCACTTCAAAAATCCGAGTCACTTCAAAAATCCAAGTCACTTGGTTGTTTCAAGTCACTTGGAAATTCCAAGTGACTTCAAATTTTTGAGTCACTTGAAAAAATATTCACTCTTTTATCTAGTGTAAAGCAAAATGTTTCTTCATTTTATCTAGTGCAAAACCAAAATTTTTCCCAAGTCACTTGAAAATCGCAAGTCACTTGAAAAATCCAAGTCACTTGGATTTTTCAAGTCACTTGGAATTTCGAAGTCACTTGAAAATCCCAAGTCACTTGGAAATTTTCCAAGTGACTTACTTGAAACTTAAATGTCCGCAGTGACCCTAACTTACGTTTGGTAAAGGTCATAGGTCATAACTGGTTGCCAATTCGGCGTTATTTCAATTCACTTGCAAGTCGCACTCAAGTCACTTGAAACCAAGTCTGCACATGTCTAATTCGATCCGGATCACTCAAAAATATCGGTATCAAAAACAAAATACAACCATCGATGACAAAAGGAATGGCCAAAGTGATGAGTTCATGTCGATTGTATTTCAACGGCCACGTCACGATTTTTCGTGGTGGAGCTGAAATGCACAGGAAAAGTACTTAAATTTCAAAACACAATGATTTTCTTTAATTTTTGTTTGCTTTTTCAATCAATTTCTCCATTAGAAGAAACAAAGATTTTTCCAAAGGCACTTCATATTTTACAACAACAATTTCAACACATACAATTTCCACAAGTTTGAAATAAATTAATTGGAAATTTACCATGGTTTTTGTCATCTTTGAAGAGTTGGTTGAAAATCATGATTGTTTCTCTGGGACGTTTGATGAACATTTGATAAGCCCAGAACATGACCACAAAATACGGTAAAATAAAAAAATGAATGAACAAATGATCCGCCATCCGTTTTACATTTGGAGAGAGAACGAGTTGGATTAAGCGGATAAATCCATAAATCCAGTGCAACAAATCCAAGCCGCAGAGAAAACGCCAAATGTACAATTTGTACACTTTCCCTTGTCTTGAAATCCTCCCTGAGTCTGGATTTTCATCCACGGAAATTGGGAGAAAATTCCAATCGGAGCAAAATTTCAAAAAGTTGAAATTCCAGCGATTTTCCAGTCTCGTCAACATTATTCTTCTTTTGTTCAAGGTAGTTTTGTCTTTTATGGCTTTTGTGAAGTTCTAACAAGTTTATTTCTACTTTTCTGGTGTCCTTCTGAGGCTTTTTCTGCGGAATGTTTCAAGTTTTACTCACGTCGGAGAATTACAAAGACAACGACGTCAAACTTGAGTAAACAATAAATGATGCAATTATTTTGTGTTTGCTGTTGCCTTCTGTGTACTGAACATTGAACGTTAAACACACGTCCTTCGTTATTCGTCAGACATGAAGTGTACAAGAGACACAATTCAAAGAATCTCACGTCTGTAACCGATTATTATTTTTTGCTTACCCAGCATCGGTAAAAGGACAGAAGAACGCTGCGGTTGTTCTCGGTTCGCCTGTCTATTTGTCTATTTGTTTTGTATTTTCTGTTTGATAGCGGAGCTCAACAATCAACACTCCAAAGCAACAGCAAGAAAAACAAGGATAAAAGAGGACAAACAAAAATTTGCAAGGTCAACATGACACAAATTTCTTTGATTCTTGGCTTAACATTTGCTCTCTTCACTACATTTTTTTAGGCTTAATAGTTGATTTATTTTAATTGCTTCATGCTCAACACTGGACATTGGACAAACATTAGGCCAACACAAAGAACAAAAATTGCTAGTTTAATATTTATTTTGTAGCATTTTACACCCTTTGAAAAAATTGTACCAGAGTTCAAGAAAGATTCCAAATTAAATTCATGTTGAAGAACCTTTTCTCGGTGACAAATCCAGCAAATAGTCACTTTTGATTTTAGATGATCCCGCATAATCCATTCACCAAAATTAGACTCATCGTCAATCAAACACCCAAAATCAGGCAATTATTCCGTTGACCACTTTTTTGACAAAGATTTGGTGGATTTGGTAGATTTTTAATTGATTTTGGGTTTTTGGAAGAATTTTTTGATCAGCTTGTTCCAGCAAAATACTGAGGATCATAGGTTTTTTTAAATTGAATTACAACTAGTGTAAGTTTGTTCAAAACGTTTTAGTAAAAATGCCAATGACCTCTGCCATCTAGTGTCTAGCGGAAAGTGATGAGGAGATTAGCCACTGCTACCAGGACAAATCCAATGAAATTCGGCGTACTGACTCTTTCCAGCACGTAAAAATCTCCAACTTTTACTCCGATTTCCGGAATGCGCTGGATTTCCTTTTGAAATTGCCCCGCTTTTCCTCTGACAGGATATTTTTTAATGGTGGACAAGATGGCGCTGACCCTCAGTTGACCTTGCGCCAATTCTCAGGGATTGTGAATGCTCTTTCGTACATGAGCGAGTACATAAACATGAGCATAACGTGGACGTAGGCGGCAAAGGCGGCGGTTAGTGGGAATTCAAAGTTGTAGTGGATGGCGAAGAAAGCGTCAAAAATTGTGAATATAAGAGCTGGTTGTTTCCATGTGAAAATGATGAAGGCGTAAACTCGGTTGAAAAGATGAATGTAGAGAAAATGATTCTGCATTTCTTTCAGCAGATTTTCAATGGATCGAGCCCGTGGCAACTCAATTGAATTCCTGTTGAAACAAAGAAAAAAAAAAAAAAAAAACTAGTTTAACTTTTCATGGGCCTCATGGGACAAGTTGGATGAAACGAATCATTCCATAAATCCAGTGCAAGAAATCCAGACCAAAGAGAAAATGCCAAATGTACAATTTGTACTTTTTCTCTTGGATTGAAATTCTCCCGAATTCCGGATTTTCATCCACGGAAATTGGAAGAAAATTCCAATTGGAGCAAAATTTTAGGAACTTGAAATTCCAACGATTTTCTGCTCTCGTCAACATTTTGACTGTTTAACTGCTTGTAGCAAAGTATTTCCCCCCGTTTTTCTGGGTGCTTTAAGCTTCTGAATTCTAGATTCTAGATTTACTGCTTCTATTGATTGTTGACTGTTGACTTTTGACTTTTGACTTTTGACTTTTGATGTAGTCGCGTCTCTGCAAGTTCCGATTCTTATGTCCCTTGCTCAAGTCGCTGAATTCTACAGGAACGACGCAGGACGCGGACATTCTTGGCATAAAGTTGGAGATTGGAGACGAGCAAATAGACAAAAATAGGCAAATTTGATAGCCGTTTCAATAAAAAACAGAATTACAAATTGACATGCACTTGTGCTTGTGCAAACTACTCTAAAATTTTAACCCAAGTGGCGCAATTCATGCACAAAGAGTTGAAATTGAAGTTAAATGGAGCTTTTTATCCATCCTTCATCATATATTCAAGTTGACATTTTCCAGCTCAAATTTGACAACTCAACTCCGTTTATTGTTCTTCCAAAATAAGGAATGAAGAAAAATACGGACCATTCAAAGTTCTCAAAATATGACTTATGAATTATGAAAGCGAATTTGATGAAATTTACTTGACTTTTATAAATTCAAATTATTTTGAAATACTTTTAAAATTGAGCCAATTGAACTGAAATTTGGTCTGGAAAGGAAACAATGAATGTAAATAATAAATATATGCAATAATAACACGTGAAAGGTAAAAAGACCCGTCAAATGACGCGGGAAGATCCCACCCAGTTTTTAACCAATCGCTCCAATTTCTTACACGGGAATGTGCTTTATAGCACGACCGTTTGAAGTTTGAACAGCAATAGGAATAATTTTTATTTCATCGCCTTTTTGAAATGAAAATCCAAACCCAAATTCAACAAAACATTGGAATATGTTGGCGTTTTTTTCAAATTTGGTCAAATTTGGTTTTGTTACGTCGGTCTTTTGACATTCCGTTTATTGTTTGTTCCGTTGGTGTCTGCACATGTAATCGAAATTTTCTCAGCGAACTCGGTTTACTTTTCTTCCTTAATGAGAAAAAGTACTCCCAAAAGCAAGTTTTGTTCTCAAAGCATGAAATATAGAAGAGCAGTTGAAAATCAAGTTTTCTTTGGAGGTCGAACAAATTATATTTGAAAATATCTAAAAGTGATGGATGTGAATCTTGCGCTGAAAAGAAAATAGCGCATAGGCTAACAGACAAAAACGACCAAAAGAAGATCACTTCATCTGCCATCTAGCGGAAAAAGATGAGCAGATTCGCCACACAGGAGACGACAAACATAATAAAGTTTGGCGTGCTTTCTCTTTCCAACACGTGAAAATCTCCGACTTTCACTCCAGTTTCCGGAATGCCCTGGATTTCCTTTTGAAATTGTCCCGCTTTCCCTCCAATGGGATATGTTATAATGGTGGACAAGATGGCGCTGACCCTCAGTTGACTTTTGACCTTTCTCCAATTCTCAGGGATTGTGAAGGTTTTCTCGTACATGAGTGAATAGATGAACATGATGGCAACATGGCTGTAGGCAGCCAGAGCAGAAGAAAGTGGATACTGGAAATTGTAGCGGATAGCGAAAAAAGCGTGGGAAATTCCAACGGCGAGGGCCATTTGCTTCCATGTGAAAATTATGTAGGCGTAAACTTGATTGAAGAGATGAATGTAGAGAAAATTAGTCTGCATTTCTTTCAGCAACTTTTCAACCAAATGAGCTCGAGGCATTTCAATCGAATTCCTGCTAAAGCAGAAAAAAATGCTGATAATTCCCGAAAAATATCAGAAACATGAGTAAAATTAATTTCTACAAGTTTTGATTTTTGTTGTAACCTGAAAATTTGATTTTGTTGGAACGAGAAAAAGGTCACGTCACATTTTTGAAAAAATAGCAATTGATTGAGAAAAGAGAAACAAACGATGGACATCATTTTACAAAAAAAGAATGCATCGACGGTGGTCAGCAGGAGAAATAGCGGGAAGCTTTTGAATTTGGCGGGAACAGAACTGTACAAAATCCACATTCGATCTGGATCACTCAGCAAAATTAGAATTAGATACAGACAAGCCGCATTGAGGACAAAAGGAATGGTCAAAGTGATGAGCTCATGTCGGTTGTACTTGAAATCCCATGTGAAAAGTTTTCGGGGTTGAGCTGAAAGAAAAAACCCATAAACTATGGACTGATGGGAAAATGTATGAATTTTGGTTCAAAAAAATTAAAATTATCTCATCGCTCATCGCTATTTCAAAACTAATATTTTAGTTTGTTTAAGCTCACCGTTTTTTTTGTTACTTTTTTGGTGGTTGAAAAGTTGATTGAAAATCATGACAGTTTCCCTTGGACGTTTGATGAAAAGTTGATGACTCCAAAACATGACGACAAAGAATCCTAAAATAAATGAATGGACAAAAACGTGATCCATTTTTTCATTCAAATTCGGAGAAAGAAGAAGCTGAGTAAACCGCACGAATCCATAAATCAAATGCAGGATTTCCAAACCATAGAAAAAACGCCAAATGTACAATTTGTACACTTTTTCTTGGATTGAAATCCTCCCGGATTTCGTATCCACGGAAATTGGGAGAAAATTCCAATCGGAGTAAAATTGAAGGAACTTGAAGTTCCATCGACTTTCTTCTCTGGTCAACATTTTGCCTGTGTGACCAGCACAAAGTACTTTTGCTGTTTTTTTTTGAATATTTTAAGCTTCTAGATTCTAGATTCCAGATCTACTGCGAGTGCTGACTGCTGATTGTTGAATTATTCGTGTTTCTTGAATCTCTTGACGTTCCAACTCTGATGTCCGCTTTCCTACTCACGTTGCTTGTTGCTACACCTCGATCCTCGAAGATACACGACGGACGCAGGACAAGGACGACGGCCGTCGTTCTACTTTTCAGAAAAACAAATGCAGAGGAAATTGATCATTTTATTTGCCGTTTTAAAAAACACAAATTTCACACAGGTACCGTAAAATCCGCACTTGTACTTGTGTGCAAACTACAATTGACTCTATGCTTTTAACTTTTAACATAAGTGGAGGGAATTCATGTACAAATTTGAGTTGAAATTGAAGTTTAATTGAGCATTTTATTCATCCTTCATGCTATAAAAATCTGAAAGAGCAGTTTAAAGGAAATTTTCCTTGCAGGTTTTTCTCATTTATTTTGAAACATCAAAAGTGAGCCAACTGAAATTTCGTCTGAAATGAAAATGAAATGATGAATATTTAATAATTTATAGAATTTTTTGGAATTCTAAAATGTAATTGTAAATCTTTGTGGTTGTCGAGACTTGAAAATGGACACAAAACAGACCAAATAACAGTAATATTTAATATTACAAAATCATTTACTATTGGTAGAAAATTTGAATCAATTCTTTCGGTTTACTGGAGTCAAATTTGAACGTTTTACATTGTAAATTGTACACGGGCCGATCACGATGATCTATGCTGTATGCTCTGAAAAGGTAAGAAAAATACACCGAGTCCGGGTAAACACATAATATTATGATATTATTTATGATATTATGGTTTACGGGGCATTCACTCTGTAAAATCTGGGAAATAAAAGACAAAGCAGAGGTTGAACTCAAGCATTTTCTGTTCAGTGGCTTGAAAAATATTCAATAAGTTGCTGCAAAAAATCGTAGAATTTGTTTTCAAACAAAAATTGTATTCTGAATTTTCCTGAACTGTTTCATATGAAAATCACACCGTCAACGGTTAATTGAAGTACAATCCATCCTGAATAATTTACCATTTGCAATTTGCAATGCCAGTGGAAATTCTGTAGGCATAGAAAATAGAAAGTACAAGGGGAGAGCAAGTGAAAGGTGGAGATTTGAGATTTGAGATAAAAGCAATCAATAAGATCAAGTTTCAAATGTTAAGTGGGAAATTTATTTCAAATTTATTATCTTTTCTATCATATTTTAATCCAAAACAACAAGAACCCACAGCTCTTTGCCAAATTCCAAATGCTAAGCGGTAAATCTGTAACTCTTTTAGTATTTGAAAAATTAGTGGAAATAATGTAGCCAATTTCATGGGCATCATTTTTTGTGTGACTCGTGACTTTATTCGTCTTCCCTGACGAATTCGAATAAAAATTCATTCGTTTTTGCCTTGTTCTCAGCCGCTTCAACTTGTTTCTCAATTCCCTGTTGAATTTTAGACACCATGGTTACAACGCGTGAGATGTCAAGTTTAAGCTCTACCAATTTTGGATCTTCCACTGAAACTGGCGCAATTTCCGGTTGTCCCTCGGATCGTTCTGTCACCGGTGCGACTTCGCTTTCTCCTTTTTCTTGTGCTTGTGTCTGTGTTGTCGTTTCGCCGTCTGGTGAACCATAGGCAGAGAATTGCTTGTACTTTCTCTCGAAAAATTGGCGTTGATGGTTTAGCGCTCCATTTTCTTTGTATTGTGAGCAGTTTCAGTTAAAAACTTTTGGATAGGTAAAATACCTGATAAATTTTACTAAAATAAATGTTTTACTGATGAAAAAACGAATACAATCCAAAAAAACAAAACAAAATGCTAGCTCAAACAAACGTCGGCTCCCCTTTTAACGGGCAATAATATTTTGTTTGCACATTGTACATGGAGCGGATAGCTGATGAAAGTTTATGCCGTTTCCATTATTTTTGTTATGCATTATACCTCAATAATTTTTATTGTTTCTGTTTCCAATTTTTGGTGTTTACAGTTAAAAAAAACTTAAAGGTTCCGGAGTCTGGAGTTTTTAAAGGATCAGTAATTTGAATAGGAAAATGGAGGTTGATGTGGCACTTGAGGCCTGATAAATATAAAAGCATGATTCATCTCCCGCTCCAATTGAAATGAACACTGAAATTCTTTAAACTCTTGCACATTAATTTGGGAATTTCTCCGCCTTTTCTTGCAGTTGAAACGAACTAGTTCAAACAAGCAGATGGCACCAGAGAGAAAAAGTCCTATAATGAGAATAAGTCCAGAAATCCATGCAATTTCTTTTCCAATGAACTGCCCGCCCGCTGTCCCTTCCGAACGATAGTATTTAAATTTTGGGTCCTCACTCAAAGTTCCCGCCGTTTTCTTCCCAACGCCCAAACTTTGCTCAATGGCGTTGTGGTGCCATTTTTTATAAATTCCTGTACTTACATATGAACCTACCATTTCGTTCAAGGGTACTAAAAAGGAAAAAGATGGAAACAAAACAACATGGAGAAAACATTAAGTCAGAAAGTACAAAGTGGAACATAAAAAGTAAAATGGCGTTCAAAATTCAAAATACCGATGAATTCCGGATATTTGAATGAAATTCCAATGGCGCCAAAATTAGGAAAAAACGAGTCTTCGGATTTTACATAGATTTTTCTCCCCCTTCCATTCACCATAAAGCGAGAGGACCATACATCAAAAATAAATTGATATCCGATGCATGCCGTACGCTCATCAAAAATTGCGCGGTAACACTGTGTAATTTCAATAAATAATTAAATCAGGCGAGTTTTTGTAAAATTGCAGCCATTTTGAAATAAAATTAAAATCAGTTATTACTAAAGGACGTATTTACTTCAGGATCGGTGAAAGCGCAAGCTTTGGCCCTCTTTTGAATGGAAACCGCCATGTTTTTGATACCAGGGATTTTTGAATATTTCTCCAGGGTTGAAAATCCGTCTTCAATTTGATCCGTCCAGAAAACAGCGTTAATGTCGTAAGTAGACTGGACCAACTCTTTGAAATTGGTCGGTGGGATGACAAAAGTCGGAATGAGGATGAGAGCGGTGAAATTTGACTTGTACAGACAACTCACCACAATGAGCATGACGAGAAAGGGTCCAAAAACTAGGCGGGTAAGATTGGTGGTCGCCATCTTGGACATTAGTTCAAATTGATCCACCAGGGATTCAAAAAATCCCCATAGTAACCGATCCAAAGAGAGATTACGCATTTCGGAGTCTTTCGCCTGCCCAGTTCTCTGTACAGCCATAGTTGCCAATTTTAGTGTAGATAATGAGAGTAAAATGGAAATACCCAGAGCAACCCAAGTGGGGACATCTAGTGACTGGTAAAAACGGGAAAAACTTCCAAACTGTCCTCGATCGATCTTGGGGAGGGCTGTGACAAAACCCACACTGTCGTATTTAATGGCAGTGGATATGAAAATAATTTTGGATTTTTCTGCAGATGGATCCAAAATGGCAGCAATGGCGGAAGAACCATCGATTAAAGGGTCAACGAACCCATCCCAAGCTCCAGTTTCATCCGGTTCACTTCTCTGACTACTCATCACTGCAGACATTTCCAGGGTAGCATTAAAAAATCCCAGCAACTCAAATATGGTGGCCATTGCCATGTGACTCCATTTTCCAGTTTCTTTGTAAATTTCCACATATTGGGAACATGGAGGACAAACTTGGGCATAAATTGGTGCTAAATTAAAATTTGGATAGCTTCTCACACTTTTAAAAATGTCCCAGTTGTTTCCAAACGGTTTTGTCACCATTTTGAGCTCAAAGTGGCTAAGGGAAAATTTAAAATGGCCGACATTCACCACATTTTTAATAAAAGCCTCCTTTTCTTCGTCAAAAAAGATTTGACGGCTCCGAGTAAAAAGATTAAGATTCAGCGTGAGATGACGTATTTCTACTGAAACAAGTAGAAGGTGATGAATCCAGCTTAAATTCAAGAGAAATTTGCTCAAATGTGCCACAGTTGATTCAGGTTCACTTGTATCTGAACTTTCAACAAAAATTACGTGAAATTGAGTATGCATTGGTCCCAAAAATCTGGCTGGTTTGACTCCCGTTTTCTCAATTCTTGACAGGATTAAAGTACAACTTGGTTGGTATTTCAAAATATTTAGTTGTTTATTTATTTCTCGCTCGTCTTCATTTAAGTTTGACAGTGTTATAGAAAAAATGCGGTGTGTATGAAAAAGAACTGCTTGTTTTACACTATGAGCTAAAACGTTTGTGAATTCGGATTCGGATAAAACTAAACCAGGCTGTACAATCAAATTTACACCGGTGCATTTTGGATGGTTTTTTCTTATTTCTGAGACAAAAGTCTGAATAAAATTTAAATTATCCTTTGAACTTCCACTGGCGGCATTTATTTCTTGAGCGAAGACAAGCAAAATTATTCTACAGCACATTACCTTTGATATGATCTTCATTTTTTCAATACCTGGGTGAAATTGTATTTAAATTAATTTCAGACGGCAGTGTGTTCTCCACGTTTCTGGCTGCACTTTTTAACCTTTTCCTATGAAATGCGTCTAAAATTTTTTTTTTGCCGCATTTTGGTGTTAGTATTTGTAGCTGAATGCAACTATATTTTAGCCGGGTCCTCTGGAAATAGACATTAACGTGTAAAAATATATTACACACTTTACACGTGTTGCACACAGCCGAGTCCAGTTCTATTTCTAATTGAGTTTTTTCTTTGTAGTCAACAACAACTTTTGTCCGGTTGATGAATTTAGTGACCAAATTCATATTGTTAAATTGCAACGTGCATGAAAAATGACAAAATGGCAGCAGTTGTAATTTATGGATACTTTTATGCATTTATGAATTCCAGGTGAAATTCTAAATGTAAGATATGCTTAGTATGAAAGACGAACGTGGAACAGGAGACGCAGGACGTAGACAACAAAAGCTGTATAAAGGATTCATGAGATATGAGTAAAGGAGTAAGAAATTAGACATGAATACCAAAGTAGGTATAAGGTTCAAACTGCAGACACGGAAAAGTTTAGCTTTCTTATTTTCAAACATGATCTATTGTTTTATTATGTCATAAATAAAATGTAAGATTCCATCAAAACATTTTTAGATTAATTAAAGCTCAAAGTATGCGTAATTACTGTATAACTAGTTCAAATGTTACAAAAACAGTCGGCTTTAGTTATGTAAATGAACCATCAGTTCTTCTACAACTGACTTGAAACTAATTTGAAGCGCAAATGTTTTGGGGTTACAAATATCGAACACTCTACATGACATTACGTACATAAATTGAGCAAACAATGACTAATCTCTCAACTCCAGTATAAACCCAGCATCGACTCTAGTTGTTATTCTGCCTGTCTGTTGTTTCGACTGTGTCGGTTATTTGTGCGCGTATTCACACACTGGGCACAACAAAGCCCAGACAGATGCATGCAGCTGGAAGCAGCGTACAGCTCGAAACCCGCCCAAATGACGAACCAATAACTACGAAACCAAATTACGTTTACCGACTGCGACCATGCATACAAGAGATTCTACCCACGAGCAAATTTATATTCAAACAAACAATTTTACAGGGATTAAATGGGGCCGTACAGAAAAGCTAAAAGACGTTTCCGAGCATAGTGCTCGGAAAACCGAGTACCAAAAATATTCAATCAATGAACATGTAGATAAAAAAATTTGGAAATGATTGATGAATTAAAAGTTGAAACTAATTCCTTGTTGTGGGATATGTGTATGGACAATCTAAACTTACGAACGTATGGAATACAATTTAGAGGATTCGCTACAGTAGAAGATTTAATTTTTTGGCAATTCGGGGGTTCCTGCAGCGATTTTTATGATACAACTCACTGTAATAAACTTGGGTTTGCTTTATATCAACCTAAACTGTAGATATTTTTCACTCATGTTAAACGGGAAACACAGTGCAATGTGTTTTGTAACACTAGAACAAATGTACGGGTCACAAATCGTGAATTTTAACCCAAAACCTGAAGCTTTGCCAAAAACGCTGTGAAAAACGTTTTCTTAAAAGCTGTTGATAAATGGCAATAGTTAATAGTCAGTAGACAGAATGAACTTTGCTACATTGATGGTGTGTTGTGTTTTGTGTGTGAGTAAAACCTGTTTGAATGAAGTGAGTGGCCGGGCATGGTATAACTCTCAACAATATGACTATATCGCGGATACACTCTCTCTATAAGCATTGTTAAATTGCGTTCATCCTTCTCTCTTCTCGAGCTAGGCAATGACCGAGCGAGAGAACTGATGGGGATGAAGCCTCAACAATGAAAGCATTGAGATTTTACTCCTCGGTTTGAACGGACCTGTCTCGTCAGCCGTCAGCCTTACTTATTTCTTAGGGATTTCACCTCTCTGTGCAGAGTGAATATTATCACTTCTCACGGTGAAAATAACACCAAAAGTTTTAGTGAGTTTTAACTATAAAAAATCTCAACAATAAAAAGACGAAAGTAATCTAATTTTACACCAATCTCGTTCAAACCTACATTGGAAAAACTAAAATGATTAACAAAATGGGTGAAAAATTCTTTTTTTCGGTCGATTAAATTCTATCCAATACGATAAAAACGGGAAAATTGATAAAAGCGCTTGCGTTATCAAGTCCCGGACAGTCACAAGAGCTCTATCCATTACCATACACAGGTCAATCTTCTAGAGTTTTAGCTCGGACAACCCATTACGGTTCGTTGGCAACACCGCAAACAGATCATTGGTAATAGTCTAACCCCGTAGCGACACCGTTTTGGCAAACTTCGGATCGAGTGTTTGCTCAGAAACCGTTAGGTCAACTAGTCTAAAACAGTTATTTATATAATAAAACAAACTTTGACCACACATAATCGCCTCATCAACTATAATAAATTGAATAGGACTGGAGTCTGGTCCACAACAATCAATGGTATCGTACAAAACTCATTCACAATTCACTAACTAAAAATATAAAAGCATATCACTGCATCATACACATATTATTAAAATCTTTCAAACTAATTCACAAGTAAAATCAGAGTGTCCAAGGTTATCTGCATTATGAACAAAGGGAAATTCGTATAACGTCAATGCTATAATCGAAAAGATAGCTTAATAAATATTCACTTAATCAAAATGTAGATATAAAATTTGGAAATGATTGATGAATTAAAAATTGAAACTAATTCCTTGTTGTAGAGTATGTGTATGGACAATCTAAACTTACGAACGTATGGAATACAGTTAACAGGATTCGCTGCAGTAGATTTAATTTATTGGCAATTAGGGGGTTCCTGTAGCGATTTTCATGATTCAACTCACTGTAATAAACTTGAGTTTGCTTTATATCAACCTAAACTGTAGATATTTTTCACTCATGTTAAACGGGAAACACAGTGTAATGGGCTTGGTAACACTGGAACAAATGTAGGTCTCAAAAATCGTTTTTACCCACCACCGCCGTGAAAAAGGTTTTTTTGAAAACCTTCCTGTATATTGGAGATCAAATTTGCTGTATCACAAAGATTCGCAAGAAAGGTCAATCAATCACAACAAAGCTTCGAATTGTTTTCGACGCTTCAGTTAAAACTACAAACGGAAACAGTCTCGACAGACATCCTCATGATAGGACCAAAAGTTACAGGATTTAATCAATCAACTTATACGATTCAGATGGTACAACATTGCTTTTACCGGTGACATAACAAAACTGCCGAATGTTCCGAGAAGAGGATCAACCATATCAAAGGATTCTCCGGAGAGCAATGAAAACAAAATGATCACAATTCAACTAGAAGTTGATACTTCGGGAGTGTCAGCACTCCACATCCAGCGATAATGGGAGTTCAAAAAATAGCTGAAGATGAAAAGAATTATTATCCTAAAGGGTTAAGCTAATGAACTCAGGACCTATAATATTGGATATTGTCTTTGACCATGAAAACTTTTTCCCATTTTCCCAGATTATCCTATTTACATTTTGGTAAAACTGTTCACAGACAAAGTTCAAGTTTTTTGCATACTTTTGGGGAAATATAAACCAGTAAAGTGTAACACGATATAAATTGTCCGAATCAAAAGTATTACTCGGAATTTACGAACGTGTAAAATGCAACTTGGGGAATTGGCTACAGTAAAAGAATCAGTTTTTTTGGCTTAAGAAAATATTAATTTATAATAATATAAATGTTTCTGAATTTGTAAAATATTTAGATAGGGATATTTGTCCGAAACATACTGTTTATTTGGGCATGTTGCTCTGTGTGAAGACAAGAGGGAAATAGGCGTGTCTAAACCAGAAATTTTGACCTTAAGCGAAGATTCTGTCTATGATACAAAACTGAAAATAGCCCCAAACGCCAACAAAAGGCCATTTTACACCTGCGTGTGACATGTTTTGCAAGCCAACCCAGCAGCGGGTGGGGGCGATTCAGGGTAAACTCTTCCCCAATTGCTTATCAGCCAAACATCGCTACAGTAAAGACTGCTCACACGCATCGTGGTGTACCAAATGCTCCGACCGACACCCACGAGCACGATTGGTTGCTTCATGAATTAGTTAATATACCATTCCATTTTGATAAAACAGTTTGCACGCTACGTAATCCACCAACTTATATAGCCTTCTCAACACGTAAATCTGTAATTATTCAGGGCCATCAATTAACAACTTGATAACCGAGCTCAGGTCTTTTTTAAACACCACAGTATAGTAGTGACTATGGAATGGGACAAAACTGTACAAGAGGGTTATATACTGGAGAGACAGTAGATGTAATAAAAAAACTTTGTTCTTTTGATTGTTTAGAATATGCTGATGATCAACCTTTTATTACTCAATTAGACGCTTATACTTTTGCCATTACTAACGCAAACTTTGTCACGTTAGTACGTGATCAAGAAGAATATAGCAAATATTATTATTCCAGCCATTTGGTCAAAATAAATGTATCCCTTTCTAAACATATTACCTACTATTAACTAGTATGTGGATTAAAATTCATGAACGTGTATTATCTATCCAAATTTTGTACTACAAAAGATAGATCGCATCAAGAAACAGTCCTTGGAAGAAAATATTCGACAAGTGGCACCTACTCGAAGCTAATTTGGAAGATATTGTTGATGATTTTGACAAATTTTCTGCAGCAACATTAGCTTAAGTTCAAGAAATTTTCAACTAGTTCAAAGTAACATCACGATTCTGGTATTTCGTCTTGAATATTGTGAAGAACTGAAAAAATCGTCTTTAATACTTCAAGAGCGGTCTGAAACGTACATTGGAAAAACTAAAATAATGGAAAAATTATGGATTATTCTCACATTCAAAGCTGGTTAGATGTGACCGAGATCAGTGCCACTAGCTGTAGATTTTCCTGCTTTTACTGTAAGCATAACAATAAATTGAATAGGCTTGCGTCGTTTAGAATTTTTTAGAAACAACTTATCACTTTCACTTTTTTTCAATTTTTCTATTCTATCCCACAAATTTCCAGAATATTTGGTCAATTCTATTTGGGAATGAATTGTCGGACCATTAATATGTCGAGATGCTGTGGCTGTATATGCCATAGACAGAAAATCAAAATCTCTTCTTGAAGTTCGTTTCATTTCCAAGTCATTTGTGTTCCATCTAGTAAAAACGGGAAATTGGTAAATCAGACAACGCTACTAATTTCACTGGAGCAGACAATCACTTATTAGATGAAGCTGAGACAATGAGGTCTTTACAAAACTCAGCATCACTGTAAATCAGTATCAGTAATTTTTTCTGGTCTAAAACAAGTTTTAGACTCTGTGCATCTTCCTGGGTAGTTCGCTTTCTACTTATTCTATAAAGTAATTGAGTAAAACTGCCATCTGCTTGTTGTCTTATAGATTTTTTTAAAAATCTTACAGTTTTAAAACTGTGATAAACATCAATGCAATTTTCGGTTGCTGCTTGTTTTAGGTTTACGCCATGAGATTCTTTTTTTAAACGGGAAAGTTGATAAAATCACTTGAGTTATCAAAATAATAATGGGGCTAATCACAGGCCAGCACATTTGACGTATAATAAAATCAGAACCATACCTGATGATCCTGTCTTCGAAACATATTGACGTTAATATTGACGTATTTGCTTCGTTATGTGAAAAAATAAAACACTGGTGATAAAAAAATCATTGTGAACTGCAAATTAGTACAGAACAAAATTATACATAAAGGGCAGTCATTATTGGTCTCTAAGTGTAATTACAATATTAAAAAATTCGTCATGAAAGCTTTTTATCGCTTATAGGTCGAAGAAAAGTTATTGAAGTGTTATTAAAAATAACTAAATATTGTGATTAGTAAATAAACTGGAGAAAAACTGAAAAATGTAACATGACCTCATCATTCCTGGATTCTTGGACATTCAGCATCAACAGCACGCATAACTAGAATTAACAATATTACAACAATTTTTTGGGCATGTTCATTTTTTCCTAGGTCAATTACTTTAAGAACGGGAAAATACAAAATTTTGGGCTAGGAGTGCCGAATTTGGGTTTACAAGTTGGCTACTAAATTCGGAATCACCAATTTTTTCTGGTGTACAACCATTTTTGTTTCGATTTAAAATATCAAAACGGACAAAACACGCGTCGCATTTCGGTCGACAACACCTAATTTCGGACGCACCGTAATATAAAGCATGTTGCAGGAAATTTTTGCCTCTCGATTTGACCTCACAGGTCAGTCTAGGTCAGTATCTCGTTTATCTGACCTAATTTTTGAAAACAACTGAATGAGTTCATCGATGTGGTATATTTTTTTGCTAAAAGTTATAAAACTTTGAGCCCTTGGAAGTTTGTTTGTGAATTTAGCGTTAGTTCTGGGTCCTGTGTTATTAGGTTTGTTGATCATACAATGCACATTTCAATATTGCAGAGTGTTCTTTATTTGTTTTTAAACCAAAAACAGTTTTTTCACGTCCGTTGCAACTACCGTATTTCTCCAAATATTACCACACCTGCGAATAGTTCTCCCCTTCAAATAATTCCCCAGTACTTACGAGGCGATGCTTTACGCTGCGTGATTCAAATAATTCCCCACCTTCAAATAGTACCCCAGTACCCAAGAAACCATTCAAATAATTCCCCAGGGGTAATATTTGGAGAAATACGGTAACACACTTTCCTGTTCCTTAATACTATTCTTAAAGCTAAATCGCGCAACCAGTAACACATGTAACAGTTTGTTTTGTTTCAGGCAAATTGGTTGTGTATTTCATTCTCTTAAAACATGTACAATGTAAAGTGTTCATACTAATATAAATAGTCTTAATTAAGACTACAGAAAATGGTTCAGCAAAAACTAGTGCCAATTTCTTGGCCGAAAAGTCAGTTAGGCTAGAATTAGACTGAAGTGTAAAAGAGAGATGTAGAATGATCAAACAATATTCGACAAAACCTACATTCAAACATTTTCATGCCAAAAATTGGCAGTAATTCGGAAGTAAAACAATTAAAATCCTGCATTAAAGTTTAGTGGCAACACTACTCATTTGATGTAATTATTTAAACCATATTATGTTATTTTAAAATTATATCATAGCGTGTTTTGCGTAAAACACTTCAATAGTTTTAATTAGGATATAATTAATTCTTATTTTTCGTCCAAAAAGTCAAATGTTTACAAAACTTGAGAGGGATCAGAAAAGTAAAGTCTTCTTTTTTCATTCCACTGGGATGAAACTCGTTCATAATTCATAATCTGCAAAATAGTTCACAGAGTGCCCCATTCATTTTTGGAATTTTCTACTCCATGTCCTCGCAATCCACTATTTTCATACTTCTTGACTTTGATTACACGAATACTGGTACTGGTAAACTGCAAGTTGGAACCAAAGTCGGTGGCTGTGAATCTTGGATGTTTGGATGTTTTACAGGAGCTGAGAATCAAAATATCAAGTACACACAAAAAATGTAAATATACACGATACACAAATATTTGTTTAACACACATGAAAACGATTATTATTTCATAAGAAATTGTTATTCAAGTTTGCAATTATTGTTTTGCTCACCCATGACAAATCAGTCGGTTGTTATTTTCGCGAGTAATTTTCCATTCTATATTATGTGATTTTTGACATGCAGATCTTTGCTTTCCATTTCGCCGTTAGCAGTCATGATCTACAACAGAAGAAAATAAATACCAAAAGTGTCATGGATTTTTTTTACAACAGCTCGGTTCTTAATTCTAGATTTTGCAACCACTAAAACATTAAAATCACTGACTTTTACGCTACGTATACTTTATGTATTTTTTTAAAAAATTTACAATTAATCTTTACCTTTGAGTTGCACTATTCACAATTAAATATTAAATACTGATATTGTTTTGTGATTTAAATCTTTTATCGTGTCACAATACACATTTTGTAATTACTTTTCTTGCAATAATTCACAGTTTAGTAACATATTGAAATACGTAGGAAGAATTTTTGTGTAGAGAAGAAAAGAGAAGGATGAGTTGATTTTACATTCAATGCAGAATGAAGAATGCCAATGCAAAGTGTATAGTGTGGAGATACCTACAAGATACAATATACACGTAATAATGTAATGCCTCACATCACATCTTACATTGAGAATTCAAAAGGTGATGTGGTTTTTTCCCCTTGTCTTTCGCCTCAAGCCATCTCGATCAAACCTGTTCTTTTCATGTGTGTAGTGTATTCCCCTCCTGCTAAATGCATAAATGTTAGCTAATATTAGTGAAACAAATGCATAGGTATGATGTTCCATTCTCTTGATTCAACTTCATCTGTACAGGTGCTTATTTAATTGAATACGAAATGACTCCTCGAGTTCAATGCAAATGAATACACAACACATGCATGTGCAGCACGGAGTACAGAACTATCGTCATGTTAATTTCATTCAAATGACTGCTTTTATTTCCCATTCGTTTTACATAGTAATTGTCAATCTTTTCATTCCATTACACAGAAAATCGACTGTGTTATTTTTTTTAGGTAATGTGTAATGTTGACGAAGAAATAAAAAGGAAAAAAAATATAAAAGAACGATTTTCATACTTTATGTATATGAAGGGCAACCTTTCAAAAGTACCTCTGGTTATATACACACTGTGTTAACAGAGTTTGTTACCATGGAATTAAAAAAAATCAGAGGTACTTTTGAAAGGTTGCCCTTCATATGTATGTAGAAAGTACACGGTAAAAAAAAGAAAAAAATAGTATAAAATCACATTGATTCTAGATTCTAGTAAAAAATCTTGAGTCATATTCGTATGTAAAATATAAATTATAAATGGCTATCGTAGTGCTGTAATAAATTGAAAAAATTACGATAGTTGCAAGACATTTTGCTCCTCATTGAATTCCTCTTGAGTTAAATCCATGGATATTGACACGGAAATTAAAGATTCAGTTCGACCAAGTTGATCGGAATTTGGAACATCACTTTTCCTATGAGTTGCTCCTTTTTTATGTCTCACCAGCTAAATAAATTGGATAAAAATGAAAATATTTAAGTCAATTATCAATAATTGAATTGCCTCGTGGAACAACATCCAACGCCATTTTTAAGCTTTCATATAACTAACATGTAAATACCATGGAAACGAAAACGGCGTTGGATGTTGTTCCACGAGGCAATTCAATTATTATTTTCAACGTATTTTGAATTTAGTATTTAGTAGGTTTAAGCATTTCGCGTTTCAAGTTTCAATTAAACTCACCTGCCATTTTTGTGGGAATCCTAGAATAATAATGATAATAAATTTATAGTTAGTTTTTAGAGAAAAAATAAATAGCAAAAATTCTCAAAACAACATAATATAATGAAAATGTAATGCTAATATTTAATATTGGTAGTTGTAAAATCAAAAGGACTCACCAGCATCACACATATCACAAAAGTATCTTTTGGCGAGAGTGTGAGTTCTTTGGTGCTGATACAATGCACTTTTATCCTGACATTTCTTTCCACAGAATGGACAAACTACATTCGCCTCATGTATCCGTTGCATATGATTTCTCAGAGTAAGGGCAGATGTAAAATGCTATTAAATTAAAAATTAAAAACAAATCATTCAAATTATTTTCAACTTAAATAGTAATAATTATTATTATTATTCATGGGGATAATTTTAATGTGGAAAGTTAAAATGTGGATAAAAGTAAATTACCTGTCCGCATTTATCACACTCTTCTGTTTTTTCTCTGATTCTCTTCTTTGGTGCAGCATGTGCAATTTGTTGGTGACTTCGGAGACCCATTAAATGTTTGTATGTACGGCCACAATCATCACATTGATAAGATTGATCGGTTAGCCCATGTGAATTTTTATGGAACTCAAATGTAGCTTTATGGTTGAATGATTTTCCACACTCATCACATTGATAATTTGTAGGCTCTACAATTACACAGAAAACAGAAAACAAACAAATGATTTTTAGATGCATTGGGATAAAAATTGAAAAAGAAAACAAATAATTCGTTATTCCTTTAAATTTTTTTGCACTTACGATCATGAACAGAGCGAATATGACCACCCAGCATATGAAGTTTGTTCCTAACGACGGGACAATGAGAACAATAATATTTCTCATCTTTTAATTCAAAATTCCAAGTTGTTCCATTTGTACCATTGTAAATAAATTTTCCTGGCTCCAGCTCAAGGATTTGACGTGTATCTCCTGGATCTCTTTTACAACTATGTGATCTTAAAACACCTTTATTTCGGAAGGAGCGAAAGCACTTTTCACATTTGAAGTCCCCTATAATTATTGAAATAAATTACAAAATTATTCATTATTTTATTTTATTTTATTAGAGAATTCCGTTAAGTTCTTATGGACTGCACAAATATTATTTTACACTGTTTTAAAAAATTATTAACATTATCAAAAAAGAGAAATGCTTGTTTTTTATTTGAATAAAAAAATACCTGTAGCATGACACTTGTCAATATGATGAGTAACAGTTGCAACTCTTGGGTAGATTTTCAAACATTGGCCACATCGAAAACCCAATTCCATCTTTTCAAAAGTATATTGTTCATAATAAAGGAATTTTGACTCGTCAATTCTTTTCAAGTAGTCAGTTTCAACAACTACAATTACAAATTACAAATTCATTCATAAGCATGTAATTTTTAGTATGTATATAGTATATAGTATTTTTTGTATAAAATATAAAATTCAATGCATAATATATATTATAGTGAAAAACTCGTTAAATATTACATTATAAAATTTAAAATATTGACAAAACTTACTCATGTGTTCCGTTTTAATGTGCAGCGTCATGACCCCAGCTTTATGTAGTCCTTTTGGCTTCCGAAATATACATTCATGACCACATGTGTCACATTTAAATTTGTCCCCAGACTCCATCAGATGAAATCCCCATTGTTGGAAATACAAGAATTTTCCATCTCCAAGATCTGTAACGTGGTCCCGTATACGAACTCGACTCTTTTTGAACTTTTTGGTTTTTGGAACCGACTCACTTTCATCTTCCATTTCAGTCTCATCTATTCACAACACAAATACAAAATAGATAAGTAATAAATAACTGGCATACATATTATAAATTCAAGCATTACAATATACTTTTTTTTATTACGTACATATGCCTTTTAACAAAATAATAGTTCTGGTTTCACTTGGTATTTGGTACTTGATATGTATACTTACTCAAATCGGACAATTTTGGTTTTGTCATACTTTTAATTTTGAGTTTTGACTGTATTTTCCTCTTTCTAGTCATCCGTTTTGTCTCATCAGTATCACTTAAATTCTGAACTTGGTCATTTTCATCATAATTATCATCATCATTTTCCCAATTTGAATGAACAGAAGGAATTTCCATGACATCATCATTTAATTGACTTTTGCCCTCTTTTTCCTTTTCTGTTGGTCCTTCTTCTTCTTCTTCTTTTACTTTATTGACAATTTTATTCATACTATTCTTTTTTGCACCGTTTCGTTTTCTTCTTAGACGGGGTTGAACTTTTTTCTTGGGTAATTGTGGTTGTACATTGTTACTATTGACGAGACAAACTTTCGGGTTGAGACCTATTTTGAAATAATTAAACATTAAAATTTAAATACCCAAACAAAAATGTTAGTCTTTAGCATTTGTGATAAATTGTAAAAATAGAAATCAGACATAAGTAAAATAAAATAAGTAAATGATCAAAATTTAAACTTACTTTTGAGAATTCTGGTTCTGTATTTATTGCTGCTGTTTACATTACAGTAGAAATCGGAATTAAACAACATTTTTTCATTCTCCGTCCTCATGATTGTACTGGATATGTGTGCCACAATTTTCCTAATCTCGGATTGAATGGTCATAAGTTGATCATGAAATGATGACAGTCGAGCCACTTCTTGTTGACAATCGACACATAGTGGAAAATTGTCCAAATTAAAATCCACTTCCTCATTCTGGTTCTGATTCTGGTCGTTTTGGTTTTGGTTCTCGTTTTCACTATTGTTGCTGTCGAGTACTTTAAAATAATAGCTAAATACACTCAGCACTTCTTTACATCTTAATTGAGAGGATGACTTTGTATTTCTAGAGGTAGTTTCTTCATTATCCTGTTTAGTCAACTCGGTTTGTTGTTGTTCCTGGAATTGAAAGGGTGTTAAAATGTCATTTGTAAAATCAATGTCACACACGGAACATTTTGATATTGACATGGCTTGAAATTTTATCTCCGGCTCAAAGAAATTTAGCAGCTCCATCCTGAACTCAACAATTAAATGTACCTATACACTTAAGTAATTATAATTAAGTACTCTAAACTCTACACTTTATACTGTAATTTTAATTTCATGTTGAATTCTAATGGAATTCTGAATTTGTGTACAAAAATGTGAGCTTGAAAAATACATGGAGATACATATGTACCCATATTTTCAATTTTCAAGCATTCGCAAGGGCAACTTTTCCCACTCACAATTTACTCATGAACGGGAATGAAAAATATTTTGGGGAGTTTTTTTCTCAACATAAAATTATCCTTTTCCTGTATTTAAACTAAAAATGACTCATGACATTACAATTAAGTATTATCAGTAGGTACATATCAAATATAAGTAATCAAATCACGACTCTTTGGAATGATTTTTGTCGTGATATTTTTTATCCACTTTCGTCTGTAGACTGTAGATAACACAATCAATTTAACTCCCATCAATATCAACATGTTTGAAATGTAAAGTACTTTGAACATTTTTGCTTGTAATTTGTAATTTGAACTTGATATTTAAAAACAAAATCATCTTGCATTTTTACATGCTGTCAATTTTTCCTGTCGTAAAAAATTGTTCATAAAAGGTAAGTAAATAAAATCTCTGTAGACATCTCATACATAAAATACATTTATAATATCCAAATCAAATCACACAAAAAAATTCAAAATTGCGTGAGTGTGGACTGTGTACGGTGTACGAGTAATTTCTTGCCACGTAAATTTCTTGCAGCCTTCTATTTTTGCATACTCTCCTTTGTCCTCTGCTTGAAAGTAAATCTCCTATTTCACGTAATATACACTCCAAACTCTCAACTCTCAACCCTCATCTCTCTCTCTCTGTCTCTTGTTGTTTTTAATTTTTAAGTAAGTAGTAAGTACACACAACAGGAAAACTTTATGCTGCACGTTGCACATTTAACGCTGCATTATTTCATCATCCTTTTTATTTTTATTTTTATTTACTATCAAGCTCAAAGCTCAACAGAATTTAAACGCGTATCCAATTCACTCAGTTCTGTGTAACAGACGTTGAAATAGATCCAAGCTAAGAAGTAAGTACGAAATAAATACTGCTTCATTATCAATTTTTATATTTGTGTTTTCTGAGTACCCACATTTTTCCATTTGTGTTTTTAATGTATTAAACCCAGTGCTAAATCCACATTTCTTTACCACTGTATTTACATTTTTTGTATGTGTCTACATACACAGTCCACTCCCTTTGCGTTTTAAATATTTCAACTATAATAAAATGTATATTTTTGAAAAATTTTTCTGAAAATAGGAAATTTTAAAACCTGCCTTTTAGCTCTTGTCAATTGTCAAGAGTGAAGTGAAGAGCAAAGTCCCTTTTAAGTCAAGAATCTAGAATCCAGAATCAAGATCGAGTATTGAGTGTTGAATATCACCCGTCAACATGAAAGGAATGTACACTATAGTTTTTGTTTTGGGTCTCTTGGTGACCTCAGGGATGTCATCGTCATGCTATAGAGAGTGTCAAGACCGATGTGGTTCTCGACGAGGTATACAAAATATACAAATTTGAAAATTCAAAACAAAATTTTTTGCATATGAGTCACTTCGAAATCCTTTCAAATGGATTTGAATAAAAAAATTATTAAAATTTTTTTGATATTTTTATAAAATACTAGATTTTTTTCTGAGACTTTTGAGCT
>JAQGBH010002241.1:0-25638 GCA_034698265.1 Sminthurinus aureus | reverse complement strand
GTTTAAATGTGTTTTATTTAATGAAGAAGGTTGAGATGCCGAAAACTATACCACAGTTCCCCCAGTTAACCCTAGTTAATGAAAATCCAAGGACTAGGAAACAAATATCTGTAATGTTGCCATTAATGTACAGTTATTGTCTTATGGAATGTGTTTTGTGCCATGTTACTAAAAAATATTGAACAATAACAAGCATTTCAAGTTTCAAGAACTTTTCATCTCATCTTTAAAGTGATGATGGTGATGAGTCATTTGTTAGAATCTAGAATCTAGAATCCCGTTAACGTATGATGTATAATCAATCCACTGACATGTACATTGTACATACGAACAACATGTTTTTTTAATCTTCTTTTTTGTTGATGGTTGATATGAGCATGTATGTTTGTTTTTTTCTTTGTATGTACATGAAAAATGATCGATATTATGTAGTCCATCAATAGGTTGTTGTTCGAGATTGGAGAGATGAAAAGGTTTTTTTATGCAGCATATGTTTGTATAAAGTGAAAACTGTAAACTAAGGTAGAGTACAAAGTGTAGAGTAGTAAATAGTAAATACATACCTAATTCTTGAGTATTCGACAAAGTCTTTGATTTCTTCTGGGAAGTAGATTTTATCGGGAGTGTAAGCACCATACAAAGTGAGTTGAGGAACTCGTTGAGAGTAGAATGGGAAGGAGTGAGAGTCGGTGATGTGCCAATGAAGAGTATTCAATTTGTTGTAAGCCATACCATCGACCAATTTCTTGAGTCCTTTGATGGAGACAAAATTTCTGGAAGTGTCAATCATGAGTCCACGATAGGCGAACAAAGGTCGGTCAATGATAGCACCAGCAGAGATGATTTGAACAGTATCTCTTTGTTCATCATAAGCAATAAGTTGACTCAAAGTTTCAAGACCGTGACGAGCTCCGAAAAAGGTATCACCACGAACTTCAGCAGTGACGACATTTCCTTGAGTTTCGATATCAATTCTGTAACCTTCAGAGGTTTCGAGGGTCAATCGTTCTTCTGGATCATCGACAACAACCTATAGAATAAACGAGAATTGTATATTTTTATTTTAAAATTCATTCATCCATTGACTTATTTCGTTGTTCATTGTTCATTGACAATTGACATGCAGTTTTTGCGTATTTTCTGCAATACTCACTTGAACTTGGACTACGGTTCCTTCAATGACGTTGTCGTATTGCTTGTCAAAAGGATTAGCTCCACCACCAACGTAGTTAGGATGCATTTTGAGAATGTTAGTTTGGAAGTCGGTAATGACTCGGTTCAAAAGCTCTCGGACACGATCTGTGGGAGCAGTGACGGGCAAAACTCTCAAGTTTTGTGGCTTGAATGGAACCACAACACGGCTAAGCTCCACATCACCTATAATTTTTAAATACAAAAAACACTTAGTATGCAGTCCATTTGTATTTTTATTTATAATGACGACTTATTATCAAGAATTATTACTATGTATGAATTGTGAATGTATGCGCTAAATGCATTTTACTCTTGTCTCATATACTTGTAAAAAACAGAACGTGCATTTTTCTCTGTAGCATGCTCAATTTGTTTTTGTTTTTCAGTGGCCAATGTTTCACGTCAACGGTACTTTATGATATATTAAGTTTTATAATCTCTTTTATGATGGAGAATGATGAGTAGCAAAGACGTAACAACAACTCCGTACAATCATTTTTAACACAATTTAATTTTTCGTTAAATTAAATGTCAAGAACCCTCATAATTCAAAAGTACAAGATAAATTATTACATCACTCATGATTCATGATGATGAAAAAATGCGAGCACACAGTGTTCCAAAATCAAGAGCAAAAAAAATCAGAAAGATACAAGCTGTCATTTTCATAATATTACGTTGACTCTTCTTCCTCTAGTACATTTGAGTTTGGAGTTTTGAGTTATATAGAATTCGCAATGATATTTTACGTGATAAAAATATTGTTATTTTCCATTGTTGTCTCTCACACATACCATATACATTGTGTATAGTGTATTGTGTAGTATATTAACGCACATATGTACAAATTGTTATCTTTTAAATTATCTCACAGCTGCTGTATACTGTATATATTTTTCTGTGTATGATTTGTGCAGGAGACAGAATACAGACTATACACAATATACAATTTATATCAGAATTCAGTATTGAGTATTGTTAAAAGAAGAACATGTATGGAAATTAAAAACTGCTGGAGGATATTCTAAAGGAAATGGGAAAAAACTCTGATTAAATTACGACAGTTTTTTTTTTCCTGGTGGACTACACAATACACAGTGTACATCGAATGTCTAATATCTAACATAAATGTGAATGCAGTAAAGGAAATAATGTAACTACAGTGTACACACATTTATGGATCTAAACAAATTATAATTTATTATGACGAATGTTTCATTTTTTTAACATGCCGCACGTACATCAACAAAGTTGGCACATGTACGTTGTTTCAATCCCATTTCTCTCTGTCTCTCTTTCTCTACGTTTTAAGGGATGCGTATTGTGTCTGTGTTTTTTCTTGTCAAAAGAAAAACGGAATCCAAAGATGAAAAAATTGCCAGTCATGTATTATATCATAACGTGTATAGAGTAGAGAGAAAGAAAGGTAAAAAACGGAACATGAAACATGACGTTTTTTTCCAAGTTTGAACAATAGGAAATAAAAGTAAAGTAAACATTGATATCTTCATGCATAGATGTGTATATGTGGTATATGTGTGTAGTGTATCTGCTATGTAATACGTACTACGTACACACTATACACACTTTAGTACGTGCCAAATAGCACCGGAGAAAAAGCCATTAAAAGTTCATTCTTAAGTCCTCAAGTATATGAAATATGAAATATGAAGCTCTTGATGAGTAAAAGGTAAAAAGTATAAAGATTTTCCTATAGTGTCTTTAAACGGAATGCAATTGCAGTTACAAGTTACAAACAAAACAAGATACAATTTATGTCTACTACATTTTACATTGCCAACATCTTAACCGTTTATAACATGCATATTATTTTTTTCACCTTCATTTTTCCATTTTCCATTATTGATACAGTTAATCAGAATTTTTTTCCAACTTGAAATTTAAAAGTTAAAAGCTTTTCCTTTGTTTTCCGTTCAGATTTTCCAGACTAGTGAATAAATAAGTGCAAACATGAGAGAGAAAGAACTACCGAAAGAAAGAAAGAAAGATGGTAAAATATTGCAATGTCGAGGACATGAACAGAATATAAATAATTGTATATTGAAACACATAATATATAAAACTAATGATGATGATGATGATGATGCTGTGCAAAAGTTAGTGAAACATGTATCGAATCTTCATTTTATACTAGAATCTAGAATATATAATGTATTATACCTGATTTTTTATATATTATATCCTATCATTCGTTTGTATAAATAATATCATGGAATATAATAGGTACAGACAAGAGTCTACAGTGTACAGACAGGTATCTTGTATTACATTATAGATTGCATATTGTATAACATGAAACGACGTACTTGACTTGAAACGAGATAAAGAAAAGAAGACCAAGACTAAGAAATGTGTAAAAGGTTTGACTAGATTTATTAAATTGGGAGAAAATAAATTAGCATTCAACTCTCGGCTGTTGATACTTCAGTTATATACAAGATTAAGAGAGTGGAGAGAGAGAGAAAGAGGTGAATTGCTCAGAGCAAAGAAGAAGAAGTTGTTTTGCGGCTGCATGAGGAGTGAATGCTCGCAGAACAAGGAATGTTTATTTCATCTTTTTAGAAGCCGGTGTATAGTGTATACGTAAAAAGCCAAAGAAGTTTTCTGTATTACGTTAGAAGTTTTTAGCATGAAATTATGATGAGATGAGATCAACCAAAGGCAGTCAGTGAGTGAGTTTTGTGTGCAGTGTGCACACAACGTACAATCTATCTACAATCTCAGTGTACAATCGCACATCCTTTTTACATGTCTGTTAAACAGGTAAAAAGACTCAAAACTTCTTCGAGTCTTGAGTCTTGAGTCTCGAAGAAGAGGAATAGAGTCAACTAACAAGAATTAAGATCATCTATTTATCTATCCGACATTAACTTTTATGTATCTATCTATATGTGCACCTGGATTGTATTGTATTGTGTTGTATTGTCTAATACAACATAATATTATAATCATGTTTAAGCATCTTGTTCACAGACGCACAGAGATCAATGCTCAATGCTCAATGCACAAGAATAACAATAATAATTATTATTATATCTCAACAAACAATGTTAAACACATATAGTTGATGATGATATTTTACTGAGCACATCTTTTTGATCATAATAAAGATGTAACATAAAAGTTTGTGGTGGATTGAGATTTAAGCTGCATGATGCATGATACAAAAAGTATCAGAGTCATCGTCCACTCCAAAGAATTGTATGATGCATGCAAAATGCAAAGTGGAAAGAATGTAAATGTTTCATGTTTCTATTTTCTATAATATAAAGTCTATGAATGAAATTTACCAGTTGGTCTTGGCCAAATAGCACGGAATCGACCACATCGGAGACGGCAAGTGTCCAAAGATTGAATTACAGTTGAGTCTGATCGTAATTTCTTTGTACATGTTCCATTCTTGCAAACGTAAGTCCATGGGGATGGCATACTAGAATTAAGAAGGAGAAAGAGAATAAACATTGATAAGTAAAATAAACATACATGAGCCAAAACATAATAAGCGATGACAGGAATCATGAAATATCATTCTTTGCTTCTTCTATATTAAGAATTGAGACTTGGATTACAATCGGAAATCATCAGCGAAAACTAATTGTGCGTGATATTTCTAACTGTCGGACCATGTTATGAAATGAATTAATGAATCAATAATCTTTTTTTACAATGTTAAACTTGATGAGAAACCTAAAATATCTTGAAATATTTGTTTCTGAAACATGTTCAATGTTCATTTTATACAAGTTGTATTAGCGAATCTAGATGAGCAATCATTATAAAAACTACTTTTTCTGCCATCTCCTCTATAGGAACATTGACCTTTGTATGGTATGGCTGTCTGCATACTGCATACTAAAGACTTGTAATATGAGTAGCCACAAGTGTGTAATCATTTTCCAGCGGCTTCAGGTTCTCGACCACCCATCGTTTTCACTTTTTGCAGTAAATAAATTTTACTCTCTAGGATCTAGGAACAATAATACACGCTCTATGTTCTACGCTCTGCATAAAATTTAGTTTGGCTCTTATTTTTCCTTTCATTATTTTCAGTATTTGACCAAAAACACCAAATCAGTTCATTATTTTTTGGGTAAAAAAGTTTTAGCTATTTTTATTTGTAATTTGTAAGTAACTTTGAACTGGTAATAAACGCATATTTGAGGTTTTTAATGCATGTTTTCTGTATAAATTAATTGAAACCTTGTAAATTAACAATTAAGACAAAGAAAAATGTTCAAGTAAAAAGAGAAAATAGTGGAAAAGCTAACCAAAAAAAGTGAATGAAGGAGAAAGGAGCTTTTATTACTTTCCTTGGTGTAAACACTTGTTGCATTCATTCAATTACTGTCTACAGTCTAAAGTCTACAGCCTACACATTTGATTGTTTGCTCATTTCTTTGCTTATTCATGGTCCATTCTCTATTCTCTATTGTACATGAATAGAATTGGCGTGTGCCTTCTTTCTTTTTTTCTACATTTTCTCCCCTACAGCGAGCATGGTTATTCAATGAGAAAAAAAAGTTGTTTTTGTATTTACATGGCGTCTAACTTGTAACTTTTATTTTCTAACTAATTATTAGAATATGTAGTCACTGCTCAACTTTAGCTATTTATGTTTTCTCTGCATAGAAAGCAAATTAATTTTCTATTTTTTTATGGGACAAAAGGAAAATGTATTTAATTAAAACTCAAAACTCAAAAGTAATAGTAAAAAAGTAACTCACCGAAAATATGACTGTCCACTAGTCTCAGGTAAATATACAAGAGCAAAGACGGCCACAGTCGACACAATCAGTAGAAACTTTAATTTATCCATTTTGAAGGAAATATTAGTCTTTTTTTGCCTAAAAGTGTATAAATAAATAAATAACTGCTTTAAAAGCAGTGATGTACACTTTTCTTCACTCCTTTTTCTTTACACAGTGTAATAATAAAACGAACAAAATTTTTTAATAGTAACTTTTTATTTCTTGAGACCTATCCGGAGGTCAAGCACTCAGGCGAGATGTAGTCTACTGAGTGAACTGAACCCGTGGAGTCGAGTTTGAGCACCCAACAGTTACAAACGAAGGAAAAAGTGTGAAGATGTTGTACAAGAATATATGAAGAAGAAGAAGAAGCAGAATAAGGAGAAGAAGAAGACGATCAAGAAAAAAAAGACGTCTCTCTTGTCTCTAGTCTCTTCTTTGGTCGGGAGTTTGCAGGTTCCTTAGTTTGGTTTTGGTTTTTGGAGTTGGTGAGGCTGGCCTTTAGGCGCTGGTTTGGCGATACACATTACACATTATATTACATTAGCATTGTTTCATCATGTACAATCTACAATCTACACTGTATAGATTGTAATGTGTATTGCATACACATTTGTATCCATCTTCCTTCTTACCTGTTCTTCTTCTTCTGCTGGTTCTTCATTCTTTATATGTGCAGACTCATTAACTACATAATATAATATTATTTAATTCAATTTTTCTACACATATGCATGAAATCTTGTATGTCTTGTTTCTTATTTCCATATTCCATGTAAAATGTATATAATATGCACGTCAGTTCTCTCTCACTTTCTTTCCTTCTATCTACTTGTATCTCCTATCCGACCGGGTGCCAATGGACCTCCTGTCAAACGTAGCATTAGTATTACATATTACACTATAAACTCACACAGTCAACAGTCTCACAGAGACAGATAGACATGTAGATATTTCATCAAAAGAATCCTGTTTTCCTATGGATTGTGGATTGTGGAATAACAAAAGAAAACTAATGCATTACGTTTACGTTTTCATGCTTCGTAGTTCGTAGCTGATATACTCATTCTTTTTCATAAGGCAAAACTTCAAAGTACAAACTGCTCACATATCTCTCATGTAAAATGCATATGTATGTACGTATAGCTACGCATGTAGAAATTTAGAATATTATGTTCATTCAATCCATACAGAATCTAGAATCTAGAATATAGACAGGACAAAGACGTCAAAATGTAATGTAGAATATTTTTGTAGATTACATTTTACATTTTATAAGTATATATAATAAATATATTAGATTACATTTGTGTTGGAGACGTAAACCTTTCCTTTGATGGAAAAATTTGCACTCCCCGAATCTCCCCTCATGTGTATAGTGTATACACTTTAGTTTTACTAGTTACTAGATTCTTCTAGATAGTAGTTACTAGATAGATTTAATTTTTTAAAGGAGAGAACCCACATGCTCAATGCTCAATGCCTAGTCAATTATCTTCATCGTCATCGTCTGCGGTATGTAGTGCAATAAAATAATAATGGCAATCATTTCTCCTGATGAAAAAATATGTTGTGGTCCTTTTAAATGTTGTGATTCCAGGATGAACGTGTGTATTTTATGTACATGCAATATGAATGCATCTACGTTTAAAATGTCATAAAAAATGCAGTTTTGTTCTGTAGTTTAGCTACTTTTTAATAAGTATTTTGCTTTTTTCATGCATTTGACTTGAGACTTGAGACTTGTGACTACAACAAAATAGCAAGACAGGTACAAAACTGAAGAGTACAGACCCAGAAAGAGATGATTCTCCTTTTCCCCATATGCAATAAGCCATAAAAAAGATGCAGTGATATTTTATAGAAGTGCAGTTTTACAATGTACAATGTACAGATTTAACGGATTGGAAAAGTGTGAGACGATTGTACAATCGTATGGACTATGGACTACGACTGTTGTTACAGTATCTCAACAACTCTCAACATCTTATTCGTCTTGCTTTTGACTCTTAACTTACATGTTCACCATTTACCAATCACCAATTACCAGCAGTTCAAGTCCATTGTTTTATCTTTAATCATTCCGAGTCCGAGTTCTTGTTACTTTTTACTTGTGACTTGTAAGTATGGTGAATGGTGAATGATCCATTGATCCATGTTAGCATCTTATTATCCTTCTTTGATATTTATCCTTCTTTGACTGCTCCTCGGCTATTTACCCATTGAACATTGGACATATCCATGACCTTACGCTTTGACTACATACCGAGCACCAAGATACAAAAGATATGCGATATTTATCTATGTACTCGTATCTGTCCACAAGTCAACAAGTAATAACTACAAACATGCTTCCGATTATAAAATGTAAAAGCTCCTTTGCATTTTTCAAGTCGTACTCAATATTCGATGCATCAACCTTTAACCTCTATAAATCATCAGAGCATCTGTAGTTTTTAATCTGTATTATCTAACGGTAGAAGATGACTAGGTATATTTATAGTTGGAACAAGATATTATGCAATAGTATAGACAGTAGCATACGGCAAAAATATCATAACAGTTTCACAGTGAATTCTTAGAGATACGTGTCCGTTTCATTCACGAACTTTCACTTTGTACGTAGCAACAACAACTTATTCACGCTTCACCTTTGTCTTTTCCTTCCGCTAGCTGATGAATCAATGGTCCTCATTGATCATTGAACATTAAACGTTGATCAAAAAGATCACATAAACCAGAATCCCAGTTTACATACCTAAAAATGAAATAGAAAACTTTGCGGTTAATTTTTGATGACATAATAAAATATAATAATCGTGGTAGTGATACATAAAATATAAATGTAATATGTACGCATGTATCATGTATTGTAATTATTCGTTTCATCTCAGCCTAAGCCGAGCCGAGTTAAGGAAGGAAGGAATAGCCAAAGTGTTTTCTTTCAACACTGAGACGGGCATGAAAATGAAATGAAATTGACCATATAATTTTTCTGAGGTAGAATAACAAGAGTAAACCCTAAACACACACACACACAGCAATCTGTAGTTTTAGTTGTTGTAAGCGGTAAGCTCGGGCACTTTACGTGTTACATGAGAATAAAATGCTTTTTGACTACCGTGTTATTTCATGTTTAATGGTGAATTTATTTCTCATATTTCAAAGTAATGATAATTGACGTCCCATTCCTCGCAATTCCATTCCTTCGTCATGATACATAATACACAACTATGTATGCACAATGCACAACGTACATCTATATGATGTATTGACGGCCTGTGTATTGTGATACATGCTCGTTGCAACGAACCATAATATTATATAATGCATAACATAATACACCATAAAATCCTGAAGAGATCATCTTATTACACACGTGGTTATAATTACAACATTGTTTTAAACAGATCCTTCATCTTCTTACTTCCTTCCTTTCCTCTTCTTTGATTTTCCACTCCATGAAAACATTTAATGCATTGTGGGGTTGTACAGTGTACAGTAATTCGTCTTTCATGTACGTGAGATTTGCCCATTTTCGTCACATTTCTTTGCATTCTGTACTTTGAACATTGAAATATAAATAAATTGCTGGTAGAGTTCATCATGATAATTTAATATTGAAAGATACATGGATAGATAAAAAGGTTCAAATTGTTCCTAAAAAGATTAGTTAAGTTTTGTTGATCTTTATGAGAATCGAAAATCCAGAGTCTTACGCGTTCTTTTTAATATCTACAGATTACAGATATGTATTTGGTGGTGGTCAACCGTGTAGGCCGTAATGAGTAATGAGCAGACTATAAACATAACACTAAACGTCATAATATCCATTGTTTTTATAAGGACCCTTCTTACGATTAGTTTTATGACAACGAGGGATTCACTTGATTTACTCGTGTTTTTTTCTACTTATTTCAAAGAGCAGAGAGTAGAACAAGATTAGGAGACGGCAAGATGATGATGATAATGATAATATGCGTATTTACTTGATGGACATGTTGTATGTTGTATTAATGTAAAATTGCCAGAAATCTGTTGAATTTCATCCTACTTTGACATTAACCTTTAATACTTAATATTTAATATCTAAGTACATGAGCAAATTCTGATTCGTGATTCTATCCATCTAATACATAATCCGTGATTCACATGCACATTGCAGTTTAGTGGATTCATCATGTGAAATCAAAAGTCAAAGAGTCATGCGGATTCAAGATTCAAACTTCTATACAAAGTTTCAAGACTTGGAGTGTTTGGATAATGGATAAGTTAATGTTTGAATATTAGTATGGAAAATGGAAAAGAAGAAAATTTCAAATTCAAATTCGGATTTGACCAAGCGTGTGGTTGAGTCTTGAGGCTTGAGTCTGAGCGAGGAGAAACAGGCAGAGAACAAGTGAAAAACAAGAGGGAATGAATATGATAAAATCTCTTCTTCTAGTGAATGACCTAAGCATTCTCCCTCACCTTCAACTTTTCCAACTTCCAACAACCAACAGTTGTTCAACAAACCCTGTTCAGTTGTTCACCCTGAGACAAGACTCCGCCTGAGAAATCATCCGGTCTTTGACCTCATCCTCCCGATTCAACAATATTCAAGGTAATCAACAAATTCCCCGCACATCACCTTTTACTCTGACTCTTCTTCTTCTTTAATAGTTGATACTGAGGGCTGTTGCTGCTGTCGCTGGACATTTATGCACAATCTCGCTCTCTCGCTCTCCTTATTCCTCTCACTTTTTTGGATATAAAGAATAAAGATACTTAATACTTAACACACACAAGACACAAGTTGAAAGAGTGAGTGACTGTGTGTGGATTTTTGTGCGAAAGAATTACACTAAACTTTAAACTATCAAAGATTAAACATTAAACATACCAACATAAATACAGAATACAGAATACAGTATATGGTATATTTTGAGTCATACATTAGATATGCGTTTAAAATGCTCACAATGACCACAAATTAACCATTACTGATACATAATACAGGTAGATGCATGTGTATTCTGTATCATGTATTATGTATGCATACACACATTGACAAATCAACAATAACAGTCAACAGCCAGCAGTAGTAACATGTACATTGTACAACGTACCATGTTCATCCTCCTTAATCTACATTCTCCATTCATTTTTCAAGTTCGTTGAAACGTTGGATTCAAGATTTAAGATGTTAGCCATCGTCAATTACTGTCTGCGAGTTTTAATCGAATCGAATCGAATCAAATCCAATATTATTGCACATTACACACGGAGGAAAATATCAGTACTTATTTTGTATTTTGTACTACGTTTCTCGTAAATACATAGTACATTGTACAGTGTACAGTGTACATTTACTTGCAGAATGTAGAAAATAGAAACTGGTACACTTATTATTTATTATAAGTACATGCATCCTTGTAATCGTCATCTGCGTAAACTTTGAAGAAAAAAATATTTAATGTCTACTATTTACCATTTGCCCCTCATGCCCGATGCCTCGAGACTCGAGACTCAAGACAACGGCAAAATCCGCAGTATATTATTATACTCATTATCTTGTAGATATCTTGCAGTTGGTAGTGATCGATCTTTGATCTTAAACATTAAACATGAACTTGTTGCTTGTAGCTTGTTGCTCATTGCTCAAAAGTTACTGAGTTTACAAAATCATTCAAAATTCTAAATTCTAAATGCAGCTCATGTATTTCTATCCGGTACTTGGTACTTGGAAAAACTCACACATTACGATTACACATAACACATAATCAATTTACCAGCTCACTCCTCGGTCATTGGTCATTGTTGTTATAATTGATTTATGGCTAAAATTTTCAGCGTATAACAAAGGTAATTGCTTTTTTACGATATTATATTATACATATACATTATACATACATGTATGTAGACTTTACACTTTAAACGCGGGTTGCATGGTGCATCTTTGCTCTGTATTCTGTATTTTTCAAACTCTTTATGGTGTATTGTGTGATAAAAAAGGTGCAAAAGTATATGTGTATTATATGAGTTGTGCATACGTAATACGTAATACGAAGAGTACGTACTAAATCAATTTAATTTTAAACGTGATTGTACGGTTTATTCTCGTTTATTGTTTATAGATACTTGTTGCTCGTTGCTCGTTGAGTGTTGAGTTTTAAGCACCCAGACTTTGTAAGTGTAAAGTACACATATTTGCTATTTGCTATTTGATTTAAATAGTTAACTGGATTTCACACTTCATCCTTTTGCCGTTCCTCGAAAGATCACATATAGGTGTAGCTATCTAGATTTTATTGTTATGGACTATCGCAGACTTGGGATTTGGAATTGAAAATTAAAAATTGGGAATCGTATGTCTATGTAATGTGCAAAGTCTACAATCTACAATCTACCAGATAAATAATTGAATTTACTAGAGTGTCTGTATATAATTTCTTCCTAGAATCAATAAAATAAAAAGTGATGTAGAAAAATTACAGATGATGGAAATTTTTTGCATGTTCTCGTTTCACAGAGTGCGTAGTACGTACTCAATACCTCAATACTCGACATTCAACACAACACATTTGTGACCAAGTCTACTTTGTTTACAAATTTAGAGCTTTAGACTTGAGACTTGAGATTAAACTTTTCATTCTAAATATTACAAGTCCTTAAAATTATTTGATGTACAAATTACTAACGTACTCCTACAGTATCCAGACCATAACACAACATTAAAGTTTCACCTGTGTAGGTAATTTTATCGGGACACTTAAGTCATACATCATACTTCATCCACCGTTTATAGATTAATAATCCATATCAATAATCAATAATTGGTCAGTGATATCGTAATTTGACTTTAGTAACTTGTTGAGACCATCAGTCATCACTCCTCCTTTTCTATCTTGACATTTCAAAAACGGACACACACCACAAAATCTAGCTAATGCTTCTAAATTTTAAATATTTGTTGAAGCCGAAAAAAATTTGAATAGCGACTGTATTATTTCTATATTAAATATGAAATTGATTGAGGACAAGTGAAAAATGACAACATGTGTCTCATAGCTCATATAATTCATAATATTTCATATTATTTATCTCGTGTTTTTGCTGGCCGTTAAAATCAGGATTTTCTATTTTATCCCGTGGAGAGTTCAAATATCCTGGAGTAAAGTTCATACGTTTTCTATCATGTTTCATGTTACTTAAAGTGTCGTGGACACTTGACACGTTCCCTTTGCCCAACCTCTAAATAAACCACTAAATAATCGACAGTCAGAATAAAATAGTTGACAAATTGGTTTAGAATTTCTGAAAATGAGCGATTCCAATGCGAATATATTGTAAGGTTTTTTCTGGTGAGGGTCTAGACCTGAGCTTTGTGACTTGAGACACACGTTTAGTTCAATGGCACGACACAGAACATGTCATTCATTTTTCCAAGCATAAAACAAAGGCAGAGGTAGCATAATAATAAGCTTTATTAAAATTGCATTGTTTGCTGTCGACTGTAGACAAGTGGATTTAGGATTACATTAGATTTTAGATGAAATTAAGATACCAAAAATGAACTGTTTTGCAGGAAAAATCACAGAATCTTGTCAATGACGCTCCTCAATACACAATACACGATACATCATTGGCGGTACATGAAAATTTACCATAGTCACAATTCACAATAGAAATGGCAAAGGACAAAAGATGATTTCCATGATGCTGATGAAAAGGTAATTCAGTATTCAAGGGATTTGTAATGCGCGTGTATTGCTAGTGCGTTTATCGTTTATCCTTATGATGTGTACTGTATGAAGTATTCAGAAAAATGACTTGTTTTTTTGGTTCAATAAAATTAATCATATTTACTGGATTTATACTTTTTGTACACATTGTTCATGTTTTTCATTTGATGTTTTCATCAGTACATTATAAATGATATAGTTTTGAATGTACATTAGGAGAAGAGAATACGTGGAAATGACAAATTTTTGAACGTATAAATCCAGTACGATACAAGACACAAGAAGGTACAGAGTACGGATCATTCCACGAGTTTTACATAAATCCTTGTTTATATATTTTATATAGATTTTGTATTTTGTATTTGTCTGAGACCTGCTTCAAGCTCTTTGAGACTCTAGACTCTAGACTTGGGACGAGAGACGAGACGAAACAGGGTCACTTATTATATTACATTTTATTGTCACTGCTAACAATTGACAAGTCAGAATGCATAAATAGTAAATAGTAAATATAGGTAGTTTTTAAATTGCTACAAAACTCGTCTTTCTATTTTCTATGATACCAAATATCAATAATAAATAGGATGTACAGTGTACATGTATGCATAATAAAAATAAAAGTTCAGAGTGATGATAACTGTCATTTATATTATAAAAGTGCATGCTGAAAGTAGAGACATTGTATCAAAATTCAAAATTAAAATATGTACACACTTGTCCTAAAATGCACTTGCATGACAATGACAGCTTTAAGCTGTGCATGTACAACTTTTCTACCATCTACGATCTACAGTTCACTATTCAGCAAAACATATTACTTATTAGTTATGCTGATGTATTTAGTATGTACACAGTTTACACAAGTTCAATGAAAATTGAGAACTGAGAATTGAGAATTTAGAATTTAGAAAGTATTCTACTTCCTAGACAAGTATTTGTAAGTTGTGGTGACAGATTCAGTTCTGTTGGACCTGTATTATTGTGTATAGTGTATAGTGTGGTGTGTGGAATATTTAGTTGTCATTTTTCTATCTGTGTATTAAGTATTGAGAATTGAGCATTGAGAATTGAGTATTGAAATGCTTATTGCACGAGACATGGATTGACAACAAACACAGAGACTAGTAAATTGGTACTTTTACTATACATCGTACACACACACATCTACACATGTACACACGAGGCTGAGTAAAACAACCTCATCATCACAATTACTGTTACAATCACCACATAACATAAACAGATTATATGTAGATTGTAGATGGATTTGGAAAATTCATTTGAGAGCTATAGCAAGCATGATATTGATACTGATAATGATAAAATGAATAATGAGTATCAGTGATACAGCCAACTATCTCTTTACTCTTTTCTCTTGAAATAGAAATAGAAATAGAAATGATGATGTAGTATTTATTTATTTAGATATAAATGTGATACACAGTATGTGTGTATTGTGCATACTTTTCATAATCAAAAGTGTTGAGTGTTTAGATAGCTAATACCTCAAGCCTAGTGCTCAAATAAAATCAACGCAAAAAGGGATATAAGAACCAGTTAAATTATTGAATTGTGTCTGTACATTGTACATACTACACACACTCAGAGATATTATTGACTACATAGGTAATCTCAAATTAGCTTGACTATTGTGAATTGGTTTGGATGACCCTTTAACAGCAACAAAATTTGACAACAACTTCATTTGAGAGGAAACTCTTGTCGTCTCAACACACAGTGATTTTTTTCCCTTTTGCAGTTTTTAGTTTGTGTATCGACATTTTTCAGTGCTGCTGGCCAGTGCTGTACTAAATCCTCAATTCATTACCAGTTTCACCTCAACAGGTAAGAATTCACACTTCTATTTCTGTAAACTGTATACTGTCTTTAGTATTTAGTATTTAGTGTTTACAAAGTTCTCGTATTATACCCCAAATACAGATACCGATAAAATGGATTTCATTAACATGATTTCTTCTTCTTGGGTGGTATCAAAAAGACATACAAGAACAATTATAATAATAATTATGTAATTGTAAATGAGACGGGTACTGATATTTTTTGTTTATTTGTCATTTGTGTAATTTTGAAAATTCACAGGTGAAAAAAGGCGAATCGCCATGAAGTCTGTGACGAGTTGTATTGCTCTAGTCTCTCTAATTGCTTGTATCGGGATCGGAAGTCTCGTACAAGCTGAAAATGTTCAACAGTTAAGACCCGCAGTTAACCCTAGGTAAAGAAAATTCTCAAGTGGTTTATCCTTGCAAATTTACAATACAAATATCAAATAATATGTACAGTGTACAGTAATACACTGTAATATAATAGATAATAGCGCCCATTAGTATAGTATTTGCCATATACTGTATACTACATGACCCATGAGTCATTAGCCATTAGTGTGTACTTTGTACTTGGCCATGTCTGCACATTACACCCATCTAATATCTAATGTCTAATAGAAATTAATTCACTTGCTCGTTCCTCGTTGGTTTGAAACTCCTTCCATGATAAATTGCTTACACATACAAAAACAGACACATGACTTTGATTTTCAAAGTTTGAATTGACTGAACTGTGAACTGAATTTAATATTATCCATTATTATTGTATCATCCACATTCAAGATTCAAGATGAATAATGTTTTCATCCGCTAGTTTGTCAAAACTGTACATCTTGTGTTTTATTTATTTTGTGTCCAGTTGGTTTCTATACTTGGCCTATAACAAATATCATTCCAGCACAAATACTACTGTCAAAATCCAATGTCATAATCATAAACATTTTTCAAAACAAAACACTTTTAGATTACAAGAATCTCCATTTTTATGGACATGCCGAAACCATTCATGTATCAAAGTGGAATCTTCAAAACTTGAGGCAACGGAAGTTGGTAAACCTGCTGAGGTTTGCAAGTTAAATTGTAATACTTATGGATCTCTTCTACCCAGACCAACTGGAAAGGTGAGGAACTTTTTAAATTATTCATCATTCTACATATAAAAAAAAATGTCATTTAGTTTTGTGCAGGCTTTTGAGTTTTTAGTTTTGAATTTTAACTGTTACATCTTTTAATGTATCTTTTAAAGGCTTGTTAGTCAAAAGTCAAAACTCAAAAGTCATAGGTTAAAATTAGTACGAATATCGAGTATGAATTTATTCAGCAGTCAGCAGTTTGTAGATTGGATTAGTTTACTAACTCCAAAATCCAAAAAGGCGTAAAATTATTTCCGTTTTATATTCGCTCGTCTCTTATCTCTAATAAATAAATAATAATGCAATAATGAATAATGCCTACTGGATGGTTTAATTATGTTGTGAATTATATTTTTTGTTGTTTGATTGTATAATATATTTTTCCTCGTATCTTTTATCTCCAATCTCCATACTCCATACTTGGTATTTTTCACTCTACACTCTACACTCTACACACTGAGCAATTGTTCTATCTTTACAGTTCACAACATATGCAATAAAATGGCATAGGTTCACAGAATGACTTTATTTTGTCCTTTGTTGTGAGCTTTGAGTTTTTGAGTTTTTGACTTGTGATATATTTATACATTTAGAATTTGGATTTTATGATCGTCTGAATACTGATTAGATTTTTTGCTACCTCTAGAATTTTTATGCTAATTTAATAGTATTACATCTAGGTTCTAGTCCACATTGTCAACTGTGGAATTAGTATTTAGCGTAATGTAATTTATTTAGCTATTATATCCGTCCCTCTCCATTGTTTCCAACTTCCATCTCATCAAAAATTACTTGTACGATGTGCGATGAGCTATGAATGTAGTAATGTAGTATGTACACTGTACGCAGTATTACGCAGTTCGCTGCTGAGGTTTTGCCAAAGTACAAACTACAAAATACAAACAGACAATAGACTGTCGTAATGGGTGTAAATAATTTGTATTTGTATTATTTATTGTACATCGTCGGCAGTCGGCAGATAGTTTTGGCAAATTCCTCATTATTCCTCCTGATTCTTTTCCAAAGTTCATCAAGGTTATACGAAAATCAGTGAATAGAGCAGGAGCAATAGAAAATAGAAAAAGAGAGAGACAGAGAGATGATCACTTTTTATGCTGTAGTTTATATGTAACCTGCACGGTATGTAATACGAATGTATTGTGCATGTTTTTAACCTATGAATCTTTTTTAGGTGGAGTTGGGAGCAAACTATGTCGGATTTTATCCCGCAAATGTCATCGTCAGGTAATTACTCACGTACTTTTTAGTTTTCAGTATGTCAAAATACAAAGTACAATAGAAAACAGAAGTGTATGTACGAAATGTAAAATGTACTAGTAGACCGACAAACAATTTAGAATTCAGAATGATGATACCTACGTATATCTAGTAGGTATTATTATGATGTGACTTGTTTTACATTTTATGACCGTGTTTTCATTTGTACTGAATTGAATGTAATTGAATTGAAATAGAGTCACTGCTTCATCTCCGGAGACGAGAGAGACAATTGAACAACAAGTCGCAATTTTCAGAGAGTATTTGCTGCAGGTAAAAATACTACACACATTTATGTGTGCATTCTCTTTAATTTTCTCAAAGTTGCAATAAAGCAATAATTTTACCCTATAAAAGTTGAATGTATTAAGCATGATTGATGATATAACATTTTAACAAATGACAATATTTTGCATACGCATGTACTATAGAAAAATAAAATGCTTATAAATATTTTGAATTTTGTATAGTATCACCCAGACTATGAACAAGCCGGAGTTTCTCCTTTCCCTCCAAATGCCACAGATGAAAGTTCCAAAACTTTCGTGTTGATTGACATTGGATCTGTTTGGCCTGAAAAAAAAGTTAGAAAATACATAAATAATATTGTGCTTTTATATTATATATTATATCGTATGATGTGAAAAATGAAATCCGAAAACAATACCAAAATTAGATATTAGATATACACTTGAAAATAACGTTGTTTCAACTTTCAAATTGGCAGGTTAAGCTCTACAATGACGAGGGATATGTTGTATCTTTGCAACGAGAAGACTCTGGAGTAAGTATCTGCCTTCTTCATGTACCTACAAAGAACAAAGGAGTAGTGTGAATTATTATGTTGCTCTGTTGAATTTTGAATCAAAATATAAAATGCTAAAATTTTTCCTATGATTCGTCCTATTTACAGAATGTCACCGTCACCATTATGGCAAACACTGTGCAGGGAACTCGACATGCCCTGGAAACTTTGAGCCAGCTTGTGGCTTACAATGACAGAACTGGCAGCCTTACTGTAAGTTGATCAAAAATTAAGATCGAAAATCAAAAATCAAAAGGCAATGAGGAAAATTGAGATGACTATTATGCATAAATATTATGTTTTTGAATATCAAACGTCAACCAAAACGCTTTTCATGTCTACACGGTATTTTATATTTTATGAACTGTATTATTTCGGGGTGCTTTCAGACTTTAGACAGAGCAACTATCAGTGATAGCCCAGTGTTTCCTTACAGAGGTCTTGCAATCGACACCAGCAGGTCAGTCTCAAGTCTCAATCGCAGCTACAAACAACAATAATTTTAAACTCAACCTTCATATGGCATGAGAATAAAAGACAAAAGGATTCTGATTTCTGATTTTTTTATGTGTAATATTAACTCGTAATGACTAATGACTAATTATTTTTCCAGAAATTTCATGTCCATCAAAGCCCTAAAGAAAGTTGTCGATGGAATGTCCTATAACAAGTTGAACATGCTCCATTGGCACATCACCGATACTCATTCTTTCCCATTTTACTCCACAAGCGTTCCTGAGGTTAGTACAAAGCACAAATACAAATACAAATGATTTGCAATCATTTTATACGACGCAATTTAAACAAATGCCATCAACTTTGTGGCAGTTGGAGTATGAGCAGAAATATATTTTGCCGTGTATTGTAAATTGTGCGTAGATGACGAAATATGGAGCCTATTCGCCCCGTAAAATTTACACAGTGGAAGACATGAATGATTTAGTAGAGTATGGAAGAATTCGAGGGGTTAAAATTCTCCCAGAGTTTGATGCACCAGCACATGTTGGAAATGGATGGCAATGGGGACCTGACGCTGGAAAAGGTATTTAGCTTTGAAAGTTTTCTAAATCGACAATCCAATATCAAATCCACAATAATAATCACGAATTATGAATTATGAAAATTATGACACAATTAAAGTTGAAAGGTTTATCTACATGATACATGATGTTTGTAATGTTTTTGAAGGCGAGATGGCTTTGTGTATCAACAAAGAACCATGGGCTCAATACTGCGTGGAACCTCCTTGTGGACAGTTAAATCCTGTGAATGAACAAATGTACGAGGTTTTAGGTATGTCAACAACAAAATTCCTATTGCAGACTCAGTTGTACATTATTATTTATGAAATGGATATATTATGCATGTATTTTTGTATTTTGTATTTTGTAGTGCTCTTTCCATGTTTCACTTTCATTTGTCATGTTTTGAGCATTCAGTATTCACTTTGTCCATTTCTTCAACTTGTTGCTCTCGCGTCAATGCAATGCACATTTTACAATGTACATCCATAAGTATTCAGTGCAACAGACAACAGACTTGAGACCCTTTTTTCTTTATTTTTCTAAATCCCACACTTTTGTTTTTACAAGGAAAAGATTCAGTTTCAATATAAACTTTGATCTATTTTTTCTCATGTTATTTTTCACTTTGCTCCCCCAAACACTCAAAATAGTCAAAACTAAAAGACGTCAGACGTCAGACTCCAGAAGTCAAAACAAAAATAATGTCTTGATAATTCCTATAAAAATACATGTGTAAAATACTTGTACTTATGTTGTGTTACATAAATTACAATGGTGAGCTTTTATTTTTTATGCTGTATGATTTTGATTCTGATTCCAGGAAAAATTTATGGTGACATGTTCAAGATTTTTGACAATGAATTATTTCACATGGGAGGTGATGAAGTTAAATTAACATGTTGGGAAGAAACGGAAGAAATCACAAACTATTTGATCAACCAAGGGAAAAATAATACTGAAGAAAATTTGATTGGACTTTGGGGAGATTTCCAAACCCGAGCATTTAATATTTTGTCCCAGGCACAACAAACCCCAGCTAATTTGACTGCCATCCTCTGGACATCTGAACTTGTTTCTATTAAACATGCTGAACAATACATTGACAAAAACAAATATATTGTACAAATTTGGAGCCAAGGTCAGTTTAAAGTCTTCAGTCAACTCACTACAGTGTTTTTTATTGGAATTTTTTGTGTCAGATTTAGTATTTAATTTCAAAATTAAACCACATTCAATTTTATATTCTTCCTTCTCTATTCTGTAGGAACCGACCCCGTGGTTAGTTTCTTGATTAAAAATGGATATAAGACCATCTTCTCCAATTACGATGCTTGGTATTTGGACTGTGGTTATGGAGCATGGATCGGAACGGGAAACAACTGGTGTAGCCCGTACAAAGGATGGCAGATTGTGTATGACAACAACCCATTGAAATTACTTGAAGGAGCCTTGACTCCAGAAGAAATTGCCACTGCAGTCCGAAATGGACAGATTTTGGGAGGAGAAGCTGCCATGTAAATAAATAAAAAATACAACTTCCAGTTTTAAAAATTACATTTGGTTTAAATTACAATCAGCAATTCGTTATGTATTTTCTCGTTTTAATTTCTTTGTTTCTTCTTCTCAGGTGGGCAGAGCAAGTTGATGAGCATAGTTTAGAATCCAAGCTTTGGCCAAGAGGTCAAGCTCTTGCCGAGAGACTTTGGTCAAATCCCCAATCATCATGGACAGAAGCTGAGACCAGGATGTTGATTCAGCGTCAACGACTCGTTTCTCGAGGACTTACCCCAGACAGACTCCAACCTGAGTGGTGTTCACAGGTATTCAGAATTCAAAATTCAAACATCAACTATAATATTTTTCCTATCGAGTTTAATGTTTCAAATTTCAAAGACTTTATTTTTATTTGTTGTTTTTCTTATGGTTGAAATTCTAGTAATTTTGATTCGTGTATTTTTTTTTCTTTTTACAGAACGAGAATCTGTGCTACGGTTAATCATACTGAAATAATGCCCATTGTACAAAATTGTGTACTTATTTTCTAACTTATAACACTTGATAGTTCAAAATTAATTACCCAAATAGCAAAAACAATAACAGTACATGATTGATGCATGTCTTTTGTTTTAGCCTTAAAATTTCATACAGTATAAAGTACCAAATATCGAATATCGAATATCAAATACGAATAACAAATAGCAGCCTCAAAACTGGTTTACGAATATTTTCTGCATTTAGTATACTTATACACATAATATTACATATCTTACACATTGTATATTATTATGTTGTTGGTGGTTGTACAAAATACTTTTACGTTTCAAAGAGAAAGAGACAAAAGAAAACTTCCAAACGGACGTTATTTAATTACCATGTTTTTTGTTTGTTTTTGTTAAAAGTTTTCCAACTCAAAACTCAATTGATACACATGTCTGTAGAAATTAGAAATGATAGTTTTTCCCGTTTTACTTACAAAGATGCATAAAGGATTGTTTAAAAGAAAAACTTGTCCAAAAAGTTACCACATTGATGTTTTGTATACGATTTTTATTGTGTGATTTTTATTGTGCAATAAATGTGCCCAACATTTTCTTTCCGTTGAATTCCCATTTTGTATAACTGATATTGTGCAAACATTTGCTTACAGTTTAGAGTTTAGATGCTGCTACTTTTTATGTGAAAGAAACGTCTATTTTTATATAAAATGCAGTAATAAATTATACAATTAAAAAAAACGTCTGGAATCTTGAGACAAATAAATGATTTATGCTTTATTTACTTGTGTTTTGTGTTTAATTTTCTTGAGGATTTTTTATGATTCTTTATTTCATTAGTGTCATTGGTATTAAGTATTCATTTAATAAAAGACTTTTTACATCAAACAACAAATATACAGTTAATAGTATACAGCTTTGTATCGAGTATTGAGTATATTTACAACATAATATAATATTTTACACTTATACAAATACTTTGTTTTAAACACATAATACTGAAAATACACAATATTTGAATAATACTGAAAATGTAATGATATCTACGCTCATTCCAAAATCTTGCCATTGTTAGGCAAAGACTGGAAATCAGAAGACGCTTTTTTGCCTAAAAAGCAATTCAAGCAATGGCAAGTGATGTAGAGAGTAAACACCAAACACTGAACAACGTGTACAAGGTACAACATACGCATTAATTGAACCATACAAAAAAAATTCACAGTATTTTCTAAAGCCGGTCGACGTTAAGCTTAATGTGTATATTTAAAATATATTTAAAACATGTGCTCTTATAAAATATTCTTATAAATAAGGACCAATATATATATTCTATAATATGTATACATACATATGTACATTTATGGAAACTACTAAGCTCATTTTTGGTGTAAAATAACATATTTATTTTACATTTTACACAGACTTAAAGAATTTTGGTTACTGTAATTGAATACACCACTGATCACCGGTTGACGATACCACTTGTCAATAATTGTTAACGTCAGATATTTTAGACTAGTTTTAGTCTCAAAAGGAACACTCAATTTTAAAATACATACATAGTTGACTATGTTCGTTATGTTCTACATTCTACATATTTACCGAGAAAACATTCAGTGACAATTGACAATAGTACAAGTCTCCAACGTATGTATTTAATATATCATAAACGTGTCACATGGCACGCGAGTGTGTAGTGTGTAAGAAGTCAAAATGTGTTTGAAATAAAACTGAAAACTGAAGAAAAATACCTAAGTACTAAGTAATAATACTGAGTGAAAAATTTAAATAACAATTCATAATTCCTTTCTTACATAACATATATGATTAGATCGGACGCGCAGGTCTCTAGGGTCTAGAGTCAAGAGCTTTGCAGTCTTAACTAATCTTTGTAATTAATAATTAATCTTAGCCAATGGACATGATATTATCATGATGAAAGCATGGCGGAAGCATACTGTTTGACATTGCATGATTTGTAGAAAGATGATTGTGGTCATCATACAAATATTTCCCATCACTTTCTGCCTTAATGTCCGAGTTGAGGTGATTTTGATTATGATGAGAATTATGGTAATAGGTTGAGGAATTGAGTTGAGTAAGCCTTACAGATGGGTCTTCATCTTGGTCCAGATGAACATCCTCCCAGCTTGAGCCACCACTCTCTGCATCTTCACTCCCACTATTTGCGCCTCCTCCACCACTTCCGTTTCCTGTTCCTCGGTTAAACCCAAACGGCCAGGTCTATAAATTTTGTATTGCAAGACAAAAACGTATTAGTACTCGCTCCAAAATCCAAACTCGTCATGCCTCATTTTCACTTTTTACACTTGGAAACCAACCTACAACAAATCTCAATATCTTTTCATACATACATTTTGTACATGCAACTTGCGTAATGTAGTTTCTTTACTCTTTTAGACTACTGTAAACTGTAAAGGTATTTTTAGTTGTGATGTTGTGTATATGCACAATTCCCTGTTCCCTGTTTTAAGGCTTTAGCGCTGTCTACTCCGTGTACATTGTACATTGGATGCTGAATCTGTAATCCGTGTATGAGATAAGTGTCTACTGTCTATAGTCTATAGTTTTTGTAAAAATCTGGTCGCCGACATTCATCTCTCTATTCTCTATGTACTACGTAATGTTTGTAGTGTGTTGTATGTTTTATGTTTACCAAATCCCTCAGAGAAATACATGGCCACTTTCAACACACCCACATTGTATATTTTTTCATGTATTTAATTGTTGAAAGACATTATATATTATATATGTACGAGTCAAGGGTTCCTGTTCTCTGTTCTGGCTTCTGGTTGAGAAGGAGATAATATCATAAAACCCCTTTAATGATCAACTACTGTTGATTTTTCAATTTCATCCACATGAGACATGAGACAGAAAGAAAAAGGAACAAAACTTGTATCTATATTTGATTTTATATTTTATGTACATCTGTACGTATTACTTATATTTTTGAGACACACAGACGCATCTACGATCTACAATCGACAATCGACTCACCACACGTACATGACGGATTGTTATGACAAGTGGAATGGGATTGTATAGATTGTAGCAGCATCAAACATGAAATACTTGGATACTTGAATCTTTTGGGTACCTTTGAAGTGAAGCGGCAATCTCTCTCTTTTTTTAAAGGGAAAAGTTGGCGTTTGGCTGGAGTCTTTAGTTTATTTTATGATGGGACTTTTTGATACACAACAAACAAGTCCGAAAACTTGGTCCCTTTGATCATACCGTTCCTTCCTTCATTCATCACCACACACTCCTTTCATTTAAGTAGCAGAAGCCTCATATTGCCCATTCCTCAAAAATTCCAAACAAAACTGAAACAAAATCAGCGTTTTAACCATTAACCATCAATTGCTTACATAAACGGATCACCGCTATGAAGCTACTTGTACAAAGTACAAAATATACAGACTGTTTTCTCTTTCTTTTTCCCATGAATTAATCTTTAGTGGAGAAAACAGAGTAGAATGTACAATGTACAATGTAGAACGGTGTAACCAGTAATATTTCGTATTTATTTTTCAAACCTCTAATAAAATTTAAAACGAACTTTGTGTTTTGTGTCAAATGCCAGATATCAGATTCAGATGTAGTGAAAAATTTAAGGGAGGGAAAGATTCAGAAAGATGCATGTACTTACAATTAGTGATTACAAAATAAGATAAAATGTTTGGATTTTGACAATATTTTCCAAGAAATCTTTTTATAATCTCTTTTTCCCCCAAAACTACATTCGAGCGGTTCTTTTACCTTTGAACCACTCGGATACATCAAATCGAAGTTATCATTTTAGTGCTCATATTCGGATTCTCCATGTTGAAATTAGTTGGTTTCGGTGGA
>JAQGBH010002240.1:0-25652 GCA_034698265.1 Sminthurinus aureus | reverse complement strand
TTTTTTAGAGTAAAAGGAACGATATGAGGGGGTGAGACTTTAACTTTTCAACAATGTTGGTAAAATGGCAGGTTCTAGTGTATATGTAAAAAAGGTTTCTCAGATTTTGAACTGTTTGATGTTTCAAGTATAAACTATACGTAATAATACATAATGTATACACAATTTACCATTGGTTTATAAAAAATACATATTTATACGTAAATGAAAAACGGGTATATTCTCATGATTTATAGTTATCAATATCGTAGTAAAAACAAAAACGGAGCATTACACATCGTTACACACATGCCTGTATGTAGTATGTATACACAGTAAATAAACTTGATGGCTGTTCTTTTTCTGCTGAGAAGCCTTCAGTTTTCGGTGAACAATGAATGACGGCTGTTTAATTAGTAATTTGTAATCAAGTCCTTTCTTTATTTGTATTAGAATCTGGTCTGTAGCCGGGAATATAATCTCTAGCATTAGGGGACTTGATAAAATCAAATCCACTGGGCATAGGGGTTTGTGTTGTTGTTCTTCTAGTTGGTTGGGTTGTTGTCATATTTGCAGCTAATGCAGTTGCCCATTTCGGTAAATTATTCAAATCTGTATGATTTATATTCCGAATCTCCAGTTTATACAAAATTAATTGTTTCTCAACAAATGGGGTGGGTGATGGAGTTGCTGGAGTTACTGTTGTTTTTGGAGTCGTAGTTTTTGTTGTGGCAGGTGTGGTAGTAGTAGTAGTTGTTTTTTTTGTTGTTGTTCTAGTAGTAGTAGAAGGAGGAGGAATGGAAGTTGTTGTTATTGATGGCGATGTTGGAAATTGGTCTTCAGGCCATCCATTATCTCCAATGTCACCTCTCATTCGTTCATTACCTACAAACTATTCCGATAAAAGAAATAAAATGAAGCCAATTTTATGTAAAATATCTCCTTCAATTTAAAATGCATGTGATAAAAATATAGCGAAAAAACATGTAAATAATATTTTTCATATAATATTCTTTCATACCAGATTTTCAGGAATTCTTTCAGTTGTATGTGGTCTAAATCCTGATGTGTGGCCAGATCTTGTCCATTGACTATTTCTACTACTTCCCCCATGTGGTCCGTAATTAAATTCAGTTGTTGAATCCTTTCCATCTCCATAGTAGGAATCTCCTTGATATCCAGATAAGCCGGAATCTCCAGGTTCCCCGGGTTCTCCAGGCATCCCTCTATTTCCTGGTAATCCAGGCATCCCCGGCATTCCAGGTTCTCCAGCTGATCCTCTTCCTCCGGGTGCTCCGGCTAAACCAGGACTTCCAACTCGTCCTGGTAATCCTTTCACTTGTACATATCCAGATGCCGAGGAGGCGACTGGAAGGATTGAAGTTGCTGGATATCCATAAGTAGACCAGTAGGAATAACTGGAATGAGCAGGTTGTTGATATTGTGAATTTGTTACGTAATGAGGATTTGAAATGGGTCCAATCGGTCCTTGTGTAGTGTAAGCTCTGTTTTGATACTGTGGCTGTCTATAGTAGGGGTTGTTATTATTATTGTTGCTGCTACTGCCATAATATCGAGGAGTAGTAGAAATTGGTGGAGAAACTGTAGTTGTAGTCGTAGTTGTGATACTAGGTTTTGTGTATTTGGATGGAGTAACTGATACTTTTATATAACCTTTGCGTCGTCTTCTTAATAAACTTGGACCTAGAGAGAGAATACAAGGTGAAAGCAATCGTTTTTTGTTTTTGCAAATTTACACAACTATCCGAAATTTGATTTTGATTGACCATTGAGGTTTGATATATATATTAGTTATGTGTACTATACACTATACAAAATAATTGCTAAAATAATAGCATAAGAATATTCGCTTACACTGAGAACAATCAATTGGTTGTGAAGAAGCTGGAGCATTTCTTTTAGTCCTGGTGATTGTGATTGTCTGTTGTTCTATTGTATTCACTTGTTCTCTCATACAGCTTAGCTCGCCTTTGAGATCTTCTAATTGAGAAAGGAGGAGGAATTGTGTTGTTATTATTGGAACTAGGAGAAGAATGGCAGCCAAGTGCCAGTTCCAGCTCCAGTTCTCTGTGCACAAACTAAAACTACTACTATTACTTCTTTCCTTACTCGACATTTTTCACAAATAATTACTTACAACTTACCACTTATAACTCACATGTAATCCAAAGTTCAAAAAAGGTACAAAAACTATAGTACAAAATAATAATAACTAGAACCTGAGTTCAAATCCCCAGTATCCAGTCTACACTTAATACTCACAGTAGAGTCTATTCACAGTATTTGCAGTTTGTAGTTAAAATAAGAAAAAAAAGTATGTATCTGTACTGTTTTCTAAATTACAAAAACAGAGCCAACCACATACCTCATAATTGATATTCATGATTCACGATCCATTATAAATTACAACGCCCAGAATCTAGAATCTAGAATGTAGAATCATGTACTACACAAATTACAAGTTATTCACAAGAAAAGTATAAAAGTAAATGTTAAAATGTTTCACATTCATCTGTAACATCATCATTCATCATGTAAAATGTACATTGTACATAGTACCGAAGTTCATGGTAAACTTACGAATCTTTTATTTTTTTCATATTTCATGTCTGTCAGTTTTCAGTAAAATGTTAGCAAGTGTAAATGATGTAGTACAAATATATTACGTAAGTATGAAGTATGCCCAATGTAAATTCTATTAAGGATGGACATTGGGCGTACTTTAGATTTTAGATACTATAGATGTTACAACTTATTTAGAAGCAAAAGTAGTCAGTACCAGTGGTCAGATTATATTAATTTTTTTATGTATAAACAGCACAAGACACAAGTTAAAACATAAAACATCTTCATAACAAATTGCGGATCATGAAGAAAATGATAAATGATGATTAAACCTTTTCAACAGTGTACAATTATACAGTAGGTAGTTTGTGTGCATGTATATGTATAGTTAAACGTGTCTATGAGCAGTCTATACAGCTCATTTAACATTTAACCTTATGATAAATATCTGTCATTCATTTTCATTAATGATTTGATATGTAAGATTTCAGGGTCAGGCCAGTTTGCTGTATATAATATAACATGTAATATGTTATATTCTTTATGTAATAACTAATAATAAAATTGATAATATGTAGATTATGGCTTGAAGATTGTGGCTTGTAGATTCACTTAAAAAATGAAGGGTGAAAATTCATCTAAACTCTAAACCCTACAATCTACACACTATATACACGTTTAAGCTATAACCATTAAAATAGGAGATGGATTATGGATTTATAATTTTGAATGGCCAGAATTGAGAATTGTGAATTTATAATTGCCCATTCACCATTTATCATTGCCATTTTTCTAGATTCTAGAAACGTTTAGTGAAAAACGGTAAAAATGTACCCTCAAAGAAATGTGTCTAGAAATGTTTCCAAGTTGATTTCTCAATTCTCGGCTCTGAATTTCATAGTCTGAATGAAGGAATGAAGTTGTGTCTTTATGTGTATCAAATAATTTTTTAGAGGTCATGAAAGAACCGTTTGTCATCTATTCTTCGTCATTTGCTCATCCATCTACAATCTACAGTCTGCAATCTATAATTTACAATTCACAGTGTAGTAATAATAATACCAATGCTACTGCAACGTATCAAGTATCAAAGGGGAAAATAAATAATGGTAATAAATAAAACAACAAACAAACAAGCTCTTCTTTAATTACAAAACCTTGGTTGAGAATGCATATCCGTCTCATTATACCCTTCCTGATTTTATACTCATTCACCATAACTCCGTGTTTGTCTCATAGTCATAGGAAATCTCATCATGATCACAGTGAAGAAAATGATAAAGACATTCACAGCAACTCAAGGGAATCAAAACACAAGGGTTCTGCCCACAAAACATTAGATCACGATCACTCGGATCACAAGAAAAAAGACCACAAGAAGTCTAAAGGTTCTAAAACTGTCTTGAAACACGGTATGTACATTGACGATTATTCAAGCGTTTGAAATACTATGTTCATTTTGAAATAGTATTTATTTATTTTGATCCTGTTTAAATCTTGAATCAATTAGATGTGTGGATCAAGGGTGATAATTTCACAGTTGAAACCAAACACAATAAGGCCCATGATGATACGGACCCTGTTGCAAAACAACATATTTCAAAAATTATTCACCATGCTGTTGATTTACTTCCAAGTTTGGAGGAAAAAATACGAGGGAAAGTTCACACTGCGCTCAGTCAAGCTGGAATGACCGACGTTGATCCAGACAGTGACAACGGGGATGATGAAAATGAAGGAAATACGAATATTGAAGATGGTGAAAATGAAGGATCCGGATCGGAGAATGAGGCTGAAGGTGAGGTTAATGAAATTTACCATTATCAATCGCAAGAGGACACAAAAGAAGGTCGAGGTGTTCGTCGTCGTCGTCTTCGACTTACTCGCCCTAAAAAAGGTAAAAAGAAGTGGAGGGTGAAGCATCGTCTTCTTAGAGGGCGAGGGGCATCTGCCAAAGGTGAAGTAGAAACAACCACAGAAAGCAGTCTTTCTGAAGACTATCCAGAAAGATTTATCGAAAGACAACCAAGAAAAAAGAAAAGACCAACCACAGAAATTAGTTCTTCCGAAGACTACCCAGAAAGATTTATCGAAAGACAACCAAGAAAAAAGAAAAGACCAACCACAGAAATTAGTCCATCCGAAGACTATCCAGAAAGATTTATCGAAAGACAACCAAAAAAGAAAAGACCAGCCAAAACAGTAGAAAATTCAAAAAAGAACTCAAAAACTAAAAATTCACACATTTCTAGTGCTGAACATTCAACCCTTTTAGTTAGAAAGAAATATGACAAGGGCCACGAAAATTCAGGGATAAAGAAGAATCCAAAGAAAAACAATTTCCAAGAAAATCAAGATTCGACTCTGGATGAAGAAGAACCATCAATGGAGGAAGAAAGTACAACAGAAACTACTAGTTCATCCATAGAAACGTCGAATGAAGATGACAATGCTACCGGGGATGAAAATTCGCTTGAAAACAAAAGTTCAAACGAGGACGAGGACAAACAACAAGAGGATCAAGAAAATTCAACTGATGATAGTAAAAATCATCCTGGCGTCAAAAATATCAGTTCAAATACTGAGAACGACAACAAAGTTTCACCAACGCATGGGGCAAGATCCACCCAAAAATTATCAGGAAAGCCACAGGCCACAAAAAATTCCAAAAGTGCTGCACCACCCAAAAACTTGGCTCAAACAATCACAGATAAATCAGTTAAATCCAGTGCCATAACTGGAAAAAATACAGCTGCTGAAACCACGAAACTAGTTCCGCTACCAAAAGGTAAAAGTGTTCAATTTCTAAGATCTTTACGTTTTGCTTCAAGTACAAAACGACCACCCACTACAACAACAAAAACGACTACTACTACTACGACTGTGAAACCGCAAGTCAACACACCGAAAATAGTTAAAGGAATACCATTACACAAGGAAGTTGTGATTACAAAATTACACAAAGCGTGTCCACATTTAAATCAGAAAAAAATTTCCAATGCATGGGATAAAATGTTGAATATTTTTACAAGTGGCATTGAGGATGCCTTTTCCCAACTGTACGATTTCACGAGTACACTTAAAGATCAAATGGACGTTTGTGCACATGTCATTTCCAAAGATTTTCAACAGCTCGATAAATCAAAAATGAATAAAAATGGCAACAAATCAAAAACGAAAAAAGGGGATGAGGAAGATGGGGAAAATGAGAGTGAAAATAATAATAATCATAAACGAAGGAAACGAGACATGACTTTCTACTACAACACGTTCGATAATGCGGCCAGTTTACAACAAGATTTACTGAGACCTGAAGACTTTCTCCAACAATTCTACGTCCATATTACTCTTCCAGTTCTTCGAGCATTCAACAGTATTCCATCAATTGCGGCTGAGCACAACAAAATTGATGATGTGCCGACTGATTTATTTTAATTGATGCCTTTTACTCCAAATCATGAAATGAAAATAATAAAAGAATGATTGAGTAAAGGAAAATTAGATAATGAAAGAAAAAACCATTGCCGTTTTTAGATGTCTTCATATGTGTGGTTTATAATTATATTATGCATCATGATGATTGAAAGGTAAAAGAAATTTAGTCAGTATGTCATTTCTGCATCGGTATAATATATAACATGTCTTATATAATTTATTAAAAACGATATTCCAAAAAAATCACAACAGTAATAAATTATATTATAGTCAAATCATTTAAAATATTACACGATAGTCACGCTGAATATTTTAAATACAAAATGTGTAACAGGATCAAAATTTGAATTTGAGTAACGGCTACAACACTTTTTTTCTCCTTTTTTTTTATATAAAATACATCAATTCATGAATTTTTTATGATTCATGACCAATTTATCTCCGAATACTTGGAAAATGGAAAGTATATTTACACAATGTGTCTTAAAGTTACATAACAAAGTGTAACACGATATTTTAGTATCGTATATATAATCTTTGAAATTTCAAAGAAAGATGCATATATAATACATATATGTATGTACAATGTACATCATGTTTTATACATAATAATATCAAAAATAACATCATTTTAGCATAATATTATATCATATGGTAAATGTAGTACGTTTTCGACAGTTCAATATGTAATATTTTTAGTGCCAGTGTTACACAGTGAAAACACTGAGTACAAGTTTTTGTTGAGTCGTTGGCGTTCGGTATGATGAAAAAAATAAAGAAAGAAAGAGAAGAATGCTTAAATATGATCATTTATTTTTTTACACAGTAAACAGTATTGTTTATTGATTCTGTTGAAAGTTTTGTTTTTACTCTGATGGATTTTTTTCTCATATTTTTCTATTTTTTGTTCTTATTCCATTTTGTTTAAATAGTCTCAGTCGGTATAATATGTAGTCGTTAAATAAATGCAATTTGACTATATATTAGAAATAAGAAATAATCGTACTTTTTCTTTAAAAAATTACAATAAAATAAAAAAAAACAAAGGTTAATCATATTGATAATATATATAATGTTACATTTTATATTTTATAGGAACAGAGAGAGAAAGAGAGAGTTGAAAGAAGCGAGAGAGTGTGAATCATCCCAATTCAAAGATAGAAGCTAGATTTTGGATTGGGTTGTTGTATAGTAACTGCTGCTTGGGTCAAAATGAGCAGTGATCAAAAGTCCTCCGGTCCGGAAATGTCATGACATAAATAACGTTTAACGTGACATTTTTGTAGGGCTTTGATATTTTTTAGTTTAATAGTATAACATTTTATATTAGAAACGTATTCTGTTTTCTTTTTGAAATCTCTTGCTCTTTTTCTCTCTGTATTAGAAGATATTCTCAATACCCTTATAAATAACATTATTTCACTTTTTTTAGTGTATCAGTACCACTCTTAAACATTTCTAGAAAACTCACTCTCTATATACTTGATAATATAGTTTCATTCAGACGTCAGAGTTTTGTAGCTGCTCTCATTTATACAAAAGATACTTATCATTATAATAATATCATACCTCATAATCCTTAATCAAGCTACATTCACTTATTTTTATTTAAATACTAGTTAACTAAATAAGACAACAAAAAAAACCAGCCTTGTAAACATAAACACCTGCAAAATTTGGGATTTATCTCCTTTTTCCTCTTCCTTTTTTTGCTTTACAATTTTTTCTTTCATGCTAATTAAAAAAGTATTTTGTAATTTAAAAGTACCGTAATTTACGAAATGCATACTCACGCCCTTTTGTTACGTAAAATTGGCAAGTATTATAGGTTTAACCCAATTTGGCAAAATACATGTCTAATATTAGAATTTAGAATATAAAATAATTATTATTATTATATTAAACACTATTGTCTGAATGTTTTTGCCCAATCATTTGCATGTTTCGTTTGTTTTTGTTCAATTTTAAATCTATAAAGGAAGTTGTAAATGAAAATTTAAAGGAAAAAAAACTTTTTTGCTTATAAGTTTAAGAGTATAAATGTATAATATTAAATAATATATACATTTTCTCTTGAAACCCCCCCCCCCCCCCCACCAAACATTTGTTTGTCCTAGTAGAAAACACTCTACCATGCGACAAAAGTAATAATAATTATCGACAGCCTCTAAAAATGTACACACAATGTACAATGTGTTTATACTATGATAATAATGATAAAATAATAATAATTATTGATATACTACAGAGTACAGAGTAATAATAATTACTTTCTAAATATCTTGTAGATTTTTGTATAGATATTATAGATATCGTAAATCGTAACTGCTCGAGTTGTGTATTTCGCATGAAAATTTCATGACGAAATACGAATTTTACAGAGGGTGTAATACAATTCGAACACTTACGGTATACTATAGTGGATATATTATATGTGTAGGTATAAGGTATAGGTATAATATGTACAATAATAGCGTGCTCTAACGATTGTTTCTTACAATGCAATATAAAATATATAAATAATTAAAAATAAAATGGAATGTTTAGTGTCGGGATAAAAAGTCAGCTCGTCAAAAAATAAAAAACACATTTACAAATTTCATAATTCATAAAATATATAATAAACGCGACAGGCGTACTGAAAACAAAAAACGTACAACAATAAGAAAAAAAAACTGAAGGCCTACTTAGATACATTTTATACGAGAAAAAAAATACATGTAGAAGTGTTGAATAATACAATATTTAACAATAATTAACCATAATATTATAGAATGCAACTTTTCATTATCCTTCCCTTTGCTGTAGAAGTTTCTCAAATAAAAGAGAAACGCTGATTTACCGGAATTTAAAATTTTGTTCAAGACGTTTTAGTACCCGTTCAGATAATATATTATAATATTGTGCCTAGAATAAACAGATTTTAACTTTTGAATTTTCTTGTGTTTCGAATTTGGATTTTGGATCAGTTCTACATGTATTTTTCTTGACAATTATTCATTATTCAGGCAATATGGTTTGTTTCTCCTTCTTGCTTTTCAATGTCAAATGTTAGTCAAATGGGAAATGTGAAAGTCATAAAATTTGGAAATTCACTTGAGACTTTTTTTTTGAGACTTGAATAGAGATGCAAAAACAGTTTTTCAGTTCTTCATTTTTTTTCTCGAAATTGTTTTTAGTTTTTACACAGTTTGTTAGTTGTGCATGTAGAATTATATAGAAGTGTGCTCAAGGTATTTTGAGTTGACTCTTGACTTTTGACTCTTGACGCTTGACGCTGTAGCCAAGTTAATCACTCAAAATACATCTTGGATGATGACGATTGACGATGATGATGATGACCATATCGATGACTTTTTGTTGTGACATGACTTCTCTGAGTTCTTTTAGCTTTTATATACATGAGATAAATAGTTGGAAAAGATTATATAGTCAAACTAACTACGCCGGATTCGATTTACTTGGTCTCCCAAAATTCAGAAATTTTTCACACCTGCAAATGAGAAATAAAGTCAGTTGTTTATTATTTATTATAAATGTCAAATGTCAACTACCAACAAAACAACCTATAACAAATAAAAAATAAAAATACTCAACTTGATCATTCATAATTCATAATATTATATCTACATAAACTTACCAATTTCTAGTGACATTTTCTCCAGGGAGTTCCTCAGCACAGCACAAGGGGTAGGCGACTCGAGACTTTGTAACTTTGGCACATCTCTGGCATAACTCTCGGACAGCGGGGTCACATTCCGTAACTGTTCTTCTTTGTTCATTTGGGTATTGTCGATTGTAAACAGCCCATCCATCGGAATAGGAAGGTCGAGCTTCTGTTTCTGGAACATTTCCTATCACAGCTATAGCCACCATTACTGCTACGATTGTTACTGTTTTTCTCAAGTCCATCTAAAATCATAACAAAAATAGAAAAAGTGTTCATTGTAGATTGTAGTACGAAAAACGTTCATAATATTAATTACCATATGCATAAATCTCATCTCAAGTATATACTAAATGTTCACTACTCAATACTCAATACTCAGCGCATCTTTTATCTTTTCCCTTAAATTTAGACATATATACAAAAAAGGAGGATGAATAATAAATGAGATGAATATGATTATGAATGATAAATGACGAGTGTACACACCTGAATGAATTGAAAGGTGTAATAAATCATACTGACTACTAATGGCTTTGATTTTGATTTGGATATGGATTTAAACTTTGACTTTGATGTTGAGTTTTGTCTAACTGTAGGATGACTGTCATAATAAGTGGTACAAGTGAAGGACTGATACATTTAGGAGTGAAATGAGAGAGGATTTCCAAGAAATGGCAACTGACCTAGGTTTCACAAAACAGTAGTAGTGTCTATGCAGAACAGGGGACAGACAGTTTTAACATCAAATAGATAATATTTGAGGTAGCACAAGTGTAATAATTAATAATAGTGTTTGAGTGCACTTCAAAAGTAACAAATTGTATAGCACAATACTTTACACAGTCAACTAGTTTTCTTCTCACAACTTCCCACTTTGTATATTGAACTTGTGTCACACTAATATCTAATTGTTAGGTACTTTCACAATTAATGTTGTTATTATTATTGATTGGCAATTTATTTTTCTATATAGATTATAGATATTTCTGGTTCCACTTGCTACTTGTTCTTGTGTGTATCCTGCACTTTGTAGACTGTAGAGTGTAGTGTAAAAACTGAGCACTGATTACAGATTGTGTGAAGAAAAAGTGCTGATGCTCGATTAATATCGAATAATAATAATGATACACTTGTGTATGGTATTTTATGGAGTGTGGAGTATGAAATATAGAAAGTCTGAAGGAAACAAGCGTTGGTAAGCAACTGAACTGCACAGTCTAATGTCCAATGGTCTATACAAGGAAGAACTACAGTAATCAAGGAACATGTAGTAAGTGATAATAATATCTCATACAGGAGGTTTAATGGCAAAAATATATCTAATAGTGCACACATGAGACATGTTCCACGCACATATACATTATTATATGTCTAAGAGAATTAGCCAACCCCCCTACTCACGATCTAAGAATTCGAGAGAGAATCAAAACTAAGATTTCCCGCGCTCTGTGTAATACATGTTAAATTTAAATTTAGTTAATTTTTTTTAAATATTCCCAATCAACCTATGACCTAGTGCTTTGAAATTTTCAGAGTAGATACCTGAAGTTTATGAAGTTGCAAAAAAAGGTGTTTCGCTAGTCGGGGGGTTGGCTAATTTGCATACACATATTTACATATTTTATTATACTGCGAGGATTTAGCTGGTTAGTTATTAGTGTTACAAGTCATCCTCATATCCTTTACTGAATAGTGTTCTAGGTATTTATCTGTATCTACGAACTAGAAGTAGTTGAGCCCGCGTTGAACACGTGAAAGATTCAAATTCAAAGTCCATTAGATCATTTTCTCCGTTAGTCTACAGTCTACATGTATAAAATTTCTGCTTATCATACTTCTTATAGTGTCATCTATAAATATATACTGTTCTCTTCAATACTTGATATTTTATATTTTATCCAAAAAAAATAAACAAGATTCCTCCTATATACCATCCAATCCAATCGTCCAATACAACGAGGCTCATAACGAACATTTGTGCAAAAAAAATATGAAAAACACAGTTCATCGTCAAGTTAATGACAGCGTGTTTCCAGTTTCAAAAGTGTAGAGTAAAAAGTATGAAAATCAAGTAAACGATTTTTTATAGATTTTACATGTTTTTTTTACTAAAAACATTATAAAAAGACAATAATAATACTGTTCAGGAAGTTTGAGATTTTTTGCATGCGTTACTTAATGTAGATGTCTAAAATCTAATACCTACTGTTGTGCAGACTAAAGTCGTTTCAGAGAATAGAAATTCCCAGAAGTATAATTTTTGTTTTTTGTAGATGTTTATAAATTTTATACTAAGTATATTTTTGTCTTTGTTTGCTTGCGTCTTTGTGCATTTTTTTTCAGCTTTTAAATACACTCGTGTAGTTAATTATCAATTATTAGTTACTTGTGGATTTTGTGAAAAATACAGCACTAATTACTCATTATTAATGATTAGTTTTTCGTGCTTGAATGCTGAACATTGAATATTAGTAAATCACTGATTTTTTGTATTCAATGTTCAATATCTAAAGCTAGTGTGGATACTGAATACTGAAAAATCATTTTTAAAGGAGTTGAAAAAATACTGCTAACTATAAAATATAAAATAAATGATAATTAATAATCCTTTGCAAAAAAAAACAAACAAACACATAACATAAAACGTAACAGAGCTCAACTAAAGGTCAAGAGTTCAGACCATAATATTTCATTTTTGATTTTCTGTTCTCGTTTTTACCAGTATGTAACACACAAGACACGCCGTATGTTTTATGTTCTGTGTTGTGAACATTATGCATTATATGATAAATGTATGTTTTCCAATTCAAAAATTTCCAACCAATAATTTTGAAGTAATTGATAAAAATGAATAGGGATTTCAATATATTTGATAGGATTATCAATTACCAATTATTATCACTCATCGTCAACCAATCGAATCGAAGAGCAAACAGTACTGTGAAAAGTACTGATGATAAAATATGCGTTATGCGTTCTTTTCTATGTTCTGTATTCTGCATGAATTTTAGATTTTAGACGAAAACAACATTCAGCAAATTTCAAGTGATATTATGTCACAAAAAAATAATTAAATGTCTTTTTACTTGAGACTGTTCAGAATATATGGTACATATAACTTTAGAATTCAGACTGTCCGTATTCCGCATTAATTATTGATTACTGATTTCTGATTACACCTCCAGATGACATTTGAACTTTTATGCTATGTTTAAAAGGCCTACGTGATTCCATTGTGTGTCTTCATGTCCTCATCCAACAAGAATATAATTAATCTTTGAAGATTTTGTTTACTTTATGATTTTTCAATAATGATTATACAATTCGTGGGCAATATAACGTTATGGGACAAAAGTGTAGTTGCGCACTTGCAAATTTGGACAGATTACATGTTACAGCACACACACATCTGTCCAAATTTGCAAGTGAGCAACTACGCTTTTGTCCCATAACGTTATATCGCCCCCGAATTGTATCGCTGTCACTTAATATGCAGGACTTTTTTATGTGTTATTGTCGAAAGTCGATAGGATATCCACTGACACTTTTGTTTTTCAACTATTTGACATTTGACTTTTAAAGTTTTGAGTTACTAAGTCAGTTTTTTTCAATGTCAAAAAGAGATTTTTTTCAAATAATTGTTTTCCTAAATTAATTGCGTTTCGATCAATAGGATATTTTTTATCGATTTTTCAAATGTGGGAACGTACAAGGAAAATTTCGACTTGTAAAGACGCACGTTTGACCAGTTTAAACCACTCGGAACCAAACTAAATCGGAAGCATGGCAATTTGCAAATGGCGAGAGTCGAGAGTTACATGTCATATGTCATGTCATACGACTCGTATGTATATTAAGTCTACAATATTTTTCAGCGGAAAAACAAAGTTTAACTAGCATGCGTAAGCAGTTCCAGGATTCCTACACATTTAATGCTAGATATACCGTACATGTAAATAAATGTTATGAGATTGCATATTTTTACGTGTCAGTTAAATGTTTAATCTTTTTAATAAATTAAATATTATAGAAGATAGAGTTTGTTAATTTTGCCTACAGTCGTCATCTTGTGTATCTATCGTGTCAATATGTAAATTTTTCCACGCCTTATTCCATACTATGTACAATGTACACGGTATAAAGTATAAATGTTATGTAAGTAATACATAATTTATCAATTTCATTCAATGAATTAAAAAACTTTTGCGGATGGCATATTTTTTCATCATAATATTTTTATTTTTTCTGTAAGTGTTTTAATATATAGGTTTGTAAATTCAAAACAAAGTCACCTCTAAAACTCTAACAAGAGGATTTTACATTGAAAAAGATTAAAGGGAATAGATTAAAAATATCAAAATAAACTGGAGTGAAAGTTACAAAAGAAAGCTCAAAAACAGGAATGAACAGTTGACAACTCAAAAACCTGATGCTTGTTTTGTGTTTTGTGCCTATAGAAAGAACTCAGTTACTTTCACTCAATCTAGTTTATTACCGTCAGAAATTAGTATTTTCCGGTTCAGTATAAAGTACAGTATAAGTTACACATCTTTTATACTTCATACGAGATTATTTTTTACTGGATTTATGCTGTAAAATGATAAAGTATGTTCCCTAATTCAGAAATCAGAAAGTAACATGAAACGATAAACGACCACTTGACGTCAGCAGCCGTTTTATGAAAAAACTTTCCTCATTTCTCATTTACCAATATTCATTGAGCATGGAATATTGAATATCCAAATAGTACATGGATGTTTACAAAGAACTCTCTAGTATAATTTTCATCCATTTATTTGAACATGGGGAAAACCAAGAATCTTCTCGATAAATAAATACAATTCCAAGATTTCCTTCTACATTCTACATTCGACACCTTTAATTGATTCCAGTTTCCAGTAATGATAACACCAAAACAAAGTATTGGTAAATTTCATGCTGATTTTGCGTCTGGAATCTGGAACAAGGGCTTTTTTATCTGTTTGTAGTTTGTTCATATGTAGTTTGTACATATTTGGATTTCAAACTTGAGACTAAAACAATATCACCTACATTTTAATTGAAGGACAAAAGACCAGTTTACAAAATATTTTTCTTCAATACGACTTTTTTTTAGAAAAAGTAGAAAAACGGCAAAAACGAATGAATTAACAATGAACTGTTCCTGTCTCTTTGATTCCTAAAGATGTTCTCATCTTTTGACAAAAGCAATTTCATAGAACTCTCCGTCTTCCGTTTGGTAATATCTTGTCATGGTCTACAATCTAAGATGTACAACTTGAGATTTGAAATGGTATTGAAATCCGAGTTATAAATGAACAAAGAACGGGAATTCAAATAAAATATCATCAGGTTTGTGCTTTGTGTCTATCTATCTTTTATCATCTTCTGGTTCAACAGTTGTACTGTCTACTGTCCATTTTTCTCTCATAGGAGTGTGAATTGTGGACTATTGACTGCTGACTCATTTGAAAATTGGAAATGAAATGGAAATGCCGAATTGAAATTCATAAATACTTTGTCGAGACAGACAAAATTCCTCGTCGTCTTTTGCGACAAAGCGCACAGCCCATCACAATTGTTTTCATGTTGTGTTGTCATGTTTTGAATAATATTAATATTCAATGACAATTATTTTTCATACTTGATAGTTCTTAGTCGATTGTCTATATGAGGTTTAAACGTTACAGCTACATACTTATTACATTTGCGCACGTACTTCCACATATGTATGCTTTATGCACGCATTCCTCCGTTCTCAAATCCCCAATCTCAAATCTCCTTGTAATGGAACAGTATCAAAAGTCTAAAGTGTAGCATCTCGCTTATAAAACCTTTTTTTAACTATATGAATAACTCAAGGACTGTAATATATCAATATAGCTAAAAGATACAGTAGTTTGTAGTTTGTGCCTTTGTGCATCATATGAAAATTCTGCGAATCCTTTTTTTATTATATTATGCATATATATATATTTGAAATGAAGGAAGAAAGTCTCAAGCTGTTCCAAGTTGGGTGAGTTGTACGTTTTGAGTATGTACGGCAAGTGACCTATGAACTCTTGATGATCTGTTTCTAACATAATATGAGTGTATTATTTATGCATTGGTTGGATTTGCGACATTTTTGTGCAAGTATTGTGAATTTTACAGCGTAAAGATTAATTGTTAATTGGATTTAGAAACTAGAAACATTTCAAAAAAATGTAGATACAGATTGCAGACGTTTATAAAATCAGGAATCAGATCCACGACTGAAGCTCGTGCCAAAATCAAAATATTATTTAAAATTGTAAATCGTAATTAAACATGAACCCACAGTGTGTATGTAATATAATATATATAATAACTTGCATTTGGAAATGTATGTTTAATGTTTTTGATATTTGGAGATCCAAACTCCAACTCCAACTCTACTCCAACATAAAACTTTATAAAATCAAATGAACAGATCAAAAGAGCAAAGTTGAGTGGAAAATAATAACATGATATTTTGTAGATCTGTACATTATTTAAATTCCTTAGAATTATCACAACAGTCCTTTGACATTTCCTACAAAAACTTTTTAGAGTCATCGTTGAGTCTTCGTTATCCCCATTCCACACAGGATACTCAATACTAAGCACTAAATATAATGCATAAATTATAGGATAAAACATGTAACGTAATTTATTTCTTCGTTATCCGCCGTATCCAAAAAGGAGATTCTTGAATATTTAATCTACTTCTTGGATTGACTTAGTAAAAAGTTTGGCCTAGTTCACAAGTCCTCTGATCCCTGACGGAAGTATCATGCGGACATCATTACTCAGTACAGAGTCATGTAATATATTTTATAAATTTAGAGCTTCGTCATTTGTACAATATAGTGGATTCTAGATTCTAAACTATAAACTATAACCTACGCACTTTCAAATATTCCATGAAATATAAAATATTCACAAAATGACATCTGCTTTTTGAGCTTTGAATGTTGAGAGTTGAATAATGCTGATGCACAAAGTATAATGGACAAGTGCTATCCGTCTGTCATCTATCACTCGATTAGCATTTAGCATGTGAATGCACAAATGCAGTGCACTTTACAGTTTACAGTTGGGGTCAATTAGCTTTCACTTTTTTCATGCTAAATCCAACAGCAGCAGAAAAAGTCATAGCAAAAACAAAACGTGGGACTTTCTCTTTTCCCTCCTACTCTCATTCACCCACAAATGTACCTGAAAATCGAGTCTCATGTTTCACCGAGTCTCTGAACAAACCTAAATAAAAACAACAATTTGATCCATCTATTTTGAGGTATTTTGAGAAGGAGAATGTTTGTATTAAATAACTTGGCTGAATGCTGATATTTGATATTTGATACAGACATAAGGGTAAGCATATTCCAGTAGGATGGCGGATTTCGTTTGTGGGATTTCGCTTTGGTTTTTGGTTTTGTTTTAATTGAACATTTGAAGTAAAATTAGAATACAAAATGCAAAATAATAAGAAAATTGCATATACATATATGCAACATGTCTACTGTCTGTTGTCTACTGTCTACATCTCCTTTTTTGTATGTAAAACAATGAAGAAAGTGAAAGTTGTTTAAAGTTTTAGTTGTATGTATCACACAGAGAAATCTTTTATAATATAAACAGAAACCAATGCTGTACATTTTTCTCGAGATTCCAGATTCCAGATTTCATGGAAAGAAATCCAAATGGATGGAAAAAATGTCAGGTGTTAATTTATTCTGCCTCACCCACTAAATGTTTCCGGGTTAGAAGTTAGAGTTTTACAATCTAGAATTTGTTCAAAGTTCCTTAGATTGTCAAAATTAAAAGGAGATTTTCCTCATTTTTTTAGCATACGCGACGGATGTACAATTCCAATTCCAATGATAATGCTCAGCTAAACCACAGTTGTAACACGGTGCATGACACATACACAGAGAAAACATGAATAAAATGTACTGGAATTGATCAAATCTAATTACAAACGTATGTTAGCCAATTCTTGTTTGCTGTGATCTGTGAAGCATGCTAAATGATAATATAAGAAATTCCATCATGTCGATAATTTTAGATTCTAGATTCTATAGCTAAAAATGAAAATGAAGTTCTCTGTGTGAATTTGTGACAAGCAACTGTTTATTGCCTTTCTAAATTCTGAGGACTTAATACATAACAAGTGACATCTCACGTTACTCAATACTCAATACACAATCATGAGAGTGTAAGAAACTTGAAAGTACATATAGATTATTTGCAAGTTTGATCACTGAGCACTGATATCTATGATTGGGAATTGTGAATTGTGAATGTGGTGTAAATTACCATAATCCATAATTCTACCAACTTTTTATATCACAAATAGATCATGTACTCTGAATTCTACATTCTATATTCTGTCGCATATCTAATATCTTCCTACTACCTACCACATTCAATATTGAATCGTCAGTGACACAATTCCATTCAATTGAATTACACTGGATTACGTTTTACGTAGACACTAAATTCTAGATTCTAGATACATACGTATTATGCACGTTGATTTTCACACATTTATAAATAAAATCCTCTTTATAGTTTATATTTAACCTTGAGCCTTTTGAATAGAAATGATTTTGAACATCTAAAAGTTGGAAGTTGCATGTTGATAATTTCACATTTTACATGTATATCGAGTATGAAGTATGAATGAAAATTAACTAAGTGTCATCCATAATCTCTCTGCAACTATTTTCTGTAATCGGCAAAAATAGATGAGTACATTCCAATTTTACGGAAAGAGGAAGTTCTTGGCCGCCTTTATTCGCTATGTAACATGATGTACATAATTGCATAAAGTATGAATTCAGATTCAGCACTCTGCATTTTCCTCCCACACAATGAAAAGCATAAAGGACAATCCTTCAAATTTTGGACTTTGACATAAACTTAGAACTTAGAACAGAAAAATTAGACACATCATGCATAAATGTTAACGTTTGCAATGGAAATTAGAAGGGAAAGCAGCCTACCTAAATTTTAAGAAGTTGAAGGTACGAGGTACGTGTAAAACATGTGATCACTACATTATCATAATTTTGTAAACGTTTGTGAGATGAGTTGTCCAACACTACATCTTAAAATTCAAAACTCAGTACTTAATGGAATTAAAAAATGAGCAAAGAGAAGAAAGAGTAGAAAGAGATAGAGAGCGAGGAAAACGTGCAGTATAAAAAGAAGAATGAGGGTTGGTGATGGATCTGCCGGCATTTCATCCATGCACGTGGCAATATAATATGTATTCCCTTGATAGAAATGATCTGAATCTACAATCTACATATGTATGCATCTGTTCTTTTTATGTAGTCAAAATTCTTACAGATGGACTGTGGACTTTAAAATTTTCATTTCAATGTACAATAATATATTAAATATTATACACGAATCATAATTTATGATTTCTAACGTCAAAAACCTGAAGGGCCGTGGAAATTTTCCATGCGACATGTAAACCGTTGACATTGAAATTAGAAATTACGTGCAGTGTGCAACCAACATCCAACATGGAGCATCAAGTATCAAATATCAAATATCACGTTTGAATGGACGATGAACGGAATGTACAATTCACTTGCCCATTTTTACTTGCTATTAATACTTACGTCAGGACAAAAATGTACACGAAAGATTAGTTTTTATCTATCTATCTATCTATCTCCTTGCATACTTTTCTTGTAAGTCATCGCTCAAAGCTCAAAGCCCATAGATTATAGACAAAATGCTGATTTTTATGGAATTTTTGGCCACTAGTCACGAGCCATGTTTCCTCGAGCCTCTTCCCTCTATTCTGTATTCTGTGTATTCAATCTTCCTAAAATATTGCTATTTTCAGCTTTAAAAAAAGCTAAGAGGGTTAAGAAATGTTTTAATATTGACCAAATTTTCCTTTCTTTTTAGCATGAGACATGAGACACACAAGGCACGAGAACGTGGACGGGTGTATGATGTATGAGGAAGTCATATTTTTTTTGGAAAAGTGAAGAATGAGATTAGAGAATAGCCTATTAGACATTTATCAAGCTAAATCAGAAAACCTATTATGTATTATAAAATTTAGAATGTACGCCTACAAAATTAATTTTTTCATGGATTTATTAAATGTTAAATATATATATAACATTATATAATATATTATTATTATTATATCATGTCTTGAACATTGAAAATTGAAAATCATGTTGGTCATTAAATATTTTGCGATATTATATCACAATTTTTCTTGCAATGTGTTGTCAATTTTTGATACGATGATCCTTTTCTTTGTGATTTCCCTTTTCCCTTTTCCTCACTACTGGATCGTTCTCCTATCTCCCACGTTCTAAGCTGCATAGTCCATACAGTCTACAGCATACAACTTATATCTCATACATTATTTAGACCTTAGGTACAGTAAACTTTTCCTTTCTTCTAGCCTAAAATCCCTATTGGTACTTTTATTATTTATTCATAAATATACAAAATACAAAGTTGGGTGACATTTACATTTTACTTATAAACATGTGTTGTATGTTGTATGAATATTGCATTTGGATCGAAATTGATGCTTTTACATGTGACATGAGACATGATATATAATCAAAATTTGTGATTTGTGATTCATGTATAAAAATAGCACCAATTCTAAATCTTCCTCTCACAAAAATAGATATGCATAAATGGATGAAGGAAACCATCTACATCTCAATTTGATATTCTTATAGTATTTTTACTTTTTTCTCCTTTTTATGAAAAATCTCATCGCTTTTTTGTTTTTTGCTTATTTATTCCGGGTCGAAAGTCGAGTGTCGAGTTTTGAGATTCGAGTGAGGTCACTGAGCTAAGTTTAGCTGTAAAATGCTAAAGCATGGATGCACGGATTTTGATTTGACTCTTGAGTACAAAGTACATACTACGTACAGTTTAAATATTATAGTATGCAGTTTTTACAAATTGCAACGAATTTTAATTAGAATACTTATCGTTTATCGTTATATGTATATTTGAATTTTGAATTACTTTGCAATTTCCAATGCACAATGCACAATCGACAATGGATTTGCAAAAATACTTGCAGTCATTCATTCAGAGCGTGATATATTTATTGTATATTATTCCTTTATTGTTTTACTCAGTACTCAGTACTCCGAACCTCTTTCAACCTCCAATTCTCAAATTTCTTCTTTCTTACATGTAGAATATAGAATGTAAATCGATAGATAGTTTGATTCATTCAAACGGCAAACGTTTTGATTTTTGATATGAAGAAACCGTACACTCTATTTTATATTTGACCTTCATTTCCTAACCGTAAACCTTTTAGACCTCAGAATACATAGCATGTATGTTTTATGCATCATTTATATATGTACATAATTGATTGAAATTTGAAATGGTATTAATATTAATGATCCAAAAAATGATTAACATAAAGAAGATTGAAATGATATTACATTTTATCTACTCATTTTTGTACTAGAGCCATTTTTTATTTTAAAATTCACTAAACACTGCAGATTTTTTTTGTGGGGTCTTGCTTTTTTTCTTCTTTTTCCGTTTTAATTTTATACAAGTAGGAAATTTAAATTAGAGAATTGAGAAAATGGATTTTGAAAGTTTTCTGTCGACCTACCACACTCTTAAATGCAAATGATTTATTTAGACTGAAAGAAGAAAAACACGCTTGAGATAAGACAAACGATAAAAGTTTGCGTTAATTCTAAATTCTGATTGAAATCAACAACATCTGCATAAATATAAAGAAAAAAGAAAAAAAATATCTCTAGATATAAAAGCTACAGCCTACAACTTTTTATCACCATTCATCAATTTTCAGTCTCTTTCAGTCTCGTCGTTCATCAAAAATCAAAACTACAAAGACCAAAGTACCAACGTAGCAAATTGTCAGTCTTTGTAATGTAAAGCTATGCATATTGCTTATATAACCCCAAGTACCTACTACCTACAAATGGTAAAGGATGAACGGCCACCCACATAACGCATAAAACAAAAAGAAAAAGAAAACTGTCTTTCTCCTTGTTCCCATCATTTCGCTATTTTCCCTGTAGTTTATTTTTTGCTTGTATCAAAAAAATCTTCCATTCATTAAAGTGTAGAAAAAAGTTAGTTAGAAGTTGTAAGAGCATTTGAGTTTGGAGTTTTGAGTTAATAAGAATTAAATTTAAAAAAATAATGTTGGCTGTTTTGTACTTTGTACATGTGTAAGATGAGGAGAGAAAAGCATGTCTAATGTTTAATGTCTAACATGTGTGTGACTCTAGACTCTAAACTCTAGACTATACCTTCTCCATTCTACATTCTACATTCTCCATAATATGTAGAATGTAGAGTGTAGAATGTGGACTCTGTTCGAGATCAAAGATCAATCTTTTTTTATCGCCTCTCACGCATGGTAAATTGGCAAATTTATTAAGAGCACTGAGTTACTTGTTACTATCCACTCTACTGTAAGTTGCTAGTAATTCCTACAGAGATAAGAGACAAGTTCCATTGCAACAAGCCAAACCAAAATACGAATGAAATCATCAGAAATCAGAAATGTATGAAACGTTTTCTACTCAAAACTCAAAAGTATTTTGCTTACGCATGTAAAACATTGTATCAATTTCAAGTCTCATCACTCAAAATTAATCTACCTTCTATAAAATCCGTATCCGGTGGCGTCATGTGGTGTGTAACGGCCTAGCTTAAATGGCTATTACTCTGGCTAAGAGAAATGGCTATTACTCTGGCTATAAGAAATGGCACATACTCTAGATAAGAGGAAAGGCTATTATTCTGGCTAAGAGAAATAGCCACGACTCTGGCTAAGAGAAATAGCCACGACTCTGGCTAAATACAAAGGCTTTAATTAAGGCCTTACAAGGCTAGAAAAAACAGCTATAGTTATGAGAGCACATTAATTAAAGAAATGTTGAGAGCTGAAATAGAGCAACCCTACAAATTTGAGTAGGGCACAAATTATTCAGTTTTTGGCTTCAAATGAATTGGCGTAAGGATGATGAAACTTTGAATTGTGAAGACTTTTGAGCCATCAGATGCACATTTTGTAGACTGATTTTATTCCCGTCATTTGACGGGCGTTTTTACTTGTATAAATGATAAATGGGAAGAGAGAAAGATTTATGACATTTTTCATGTTTTAATCAATGACTTTCAGACGATTCATTTGGTACTTATGTTATTTTTAATCGTGGCGGACGTACTGTTTTTGAATCTGTGTAACATAATAAGACTAAACAACAAAATAAATATCAAACGGCGTTGAATTTTACACTTGTTTTGTAATTACATTGTGATTCTGTTGTATTTCACAAACTGGTATACACACTAGAAAAAACCTGATAAAAACTTCAAACTACGAGTAGGAATCACCATTTCATTTCAATCAATTTGCTCGGTGTAATTGTGTGGCTCATTATCAAATCCTTCACTACGGCTGAAGTTTTGTGGTTTCGTTGCAGTGGAATGTGATAAAAATTCAGGAGATTTTCAGCTCATTTGCAATTCATTCCACCCTCTTCATACTTAATGATTTTCGACTTCTGTACTATTTTACACAAATTTCCCATTTGATGCTCCAATACTGTGAATTGTTGAAGAAATTGAGCAAGTCACGGTAAAATAGCCAACTCAAATGCTTTTTTCTGTCTATTTTAATAATCTCCATAATTTCCCATCAACATTCCACAGAATCAGGAATTGTATGAGAAATGATAAACTCCGAGACGATAGAAAATTCAGAATCCAGTGACGAATGCAAAAACAACGTCGAATTGACGGGATCAAATTACTAGTTGGCTAGCGCTATTTGTATTTTCCGCGCGTTTAGCCAACACCAAATAACACAGTTGAGTTGCGGAGTTGAAATATTGTATAACGCAACTTGAAACTTGAATTTATTCAAATATTCTTAAATGCAAATACAATTATTATTAGAATCAAACACACTTGTTTTTTGTTCCGAATGTTTAAGAACTCAAATAAATAGGAAAAGTAGATACTATTTTTTTCAGCTTTATCGTGAGAGAAGTCATGTGAAAAATAGTTGACAAAAATTAAAGTTAAAACGAATTAGAATACATTTTTCTGCATAGCATCAGTTTGTGCCAAATTACATGTAAATTATCCACAAACACTTTTACATATTGAAATTGATAAAAGTTAAAAGAAGGAAACTTGTGGAAGAATAGTCAGTAAAAATATTATTATAATATTATGATATTTTGGAATTCATCAGTCAAAAGAGTCGTGTTTTTTTAGATAAGCACAGAACAAACTAAATGGGATCCATTAATCGACATTCATCGTTCATTTAGAATTCCTTTATCCAGAGCCATACATTGTGACGGTTTCGGAAAGGCGGGCGTAGGGCTCGAGGGAATCGAGAGAAGGCAAAATATCTGAAATTGTCAATTGTAAAAAACATTCGTATTAAATCCACAAACTGCTTCTATTTTTTTGCATCATTGAGAAATATGTATAAAAATCACATAAAATGAAAATTTATGATATTTTCCTCACCAGATGTCGCCAAGATTTCGACGTGCAAATTCTGGAGCATTTTGAATCCAAATTCTCCGCTCACAGCTGTCATCAAAGGCGTCAAAGGAATGTCATAGTTCACACCAAAAATTTTAAATGTCAAAGTAGTAAAATCTAAAAGCAAAAACAAACAACAACCAACCGCAGTTTGATTATTTTATCCTGTTTTGACTTCAACATCAAATTTACACAGAATAATCCGGAAAACTTGATTAATTTTATCTGAATTGAATTTCAAAGTACCTGGACAGTTCAAAATAGACAGATTAGGTCGAGGAATTTCCTTCTTGTTCAATTTCATCTCGTTGAAATAAACTGGATCCGCATGAAGTTTCCTCACCATTTCCTCAGAGAGTCCGGTAAAAGCCATGTCCAGCTGAGGAAATGAATAGGTTGTGCTTCTGATCATCACGTCAAGTTCTTCGAGTCTAGAACAAGCCCAAAGAGAACGGGCAATTTCATGAAAATTCTCAAGATTTGTAAGCTTTAGTTTCCTTAAATGTGGACCAAATGAAGACAAATTGTCCAGATTCCAGCGATGAAATTGCCATTGCTCAAATTCTTCAAGACGAGTCAGAGGAAGGTCAAAGTTCAAAAGTGATGGCACATTATATTGCGAATTTGTCAATTTTCGAGTGTTTGGAAATGTATGAGAAATGAAAATGAGTGGAATTGGGATGCTCTCTTCCGCATTAGATTGTACGGTCAGTTCCCGGACTTTTTGAAGCCTTGGCCATTTGACCTCTGTGAAAAAGTGACTTTCAAGACTAAGATCCACAGAGGTCAGAGTTTCTTTGCTGGATTCCAAAATATTTGATACGGCGGTCACCAACCGACGGCTGCGAAGTTCATCGTGGGCTGGAGGTGTGCGGAATGACGTGTACAAACGAATCTTTTCCAGTTTCAGATTTCCATCAGCCAAATATTCAAGCAGAAAAATATGGTCGTAATTAAATTCAACTGCAATTTCCTTGAGAAGATGAATTTTGTTGATTGATGCCAGAGTTTCAACTCCATTCAAAGATGGATCCTGGATAAAGACTCGCTTCAAATTTGGAGATGCTCGAATCAGATCGGAAGCTAAAGGAAAATTCCAATAGCTCAAGGACTTGAGATGAGGAAGGACTGTATTTTCTGGAAACACACAAGACCAACTTCGAGTTGAGCTGTGGTCGATCATTTTCAACTCGTGGACATGGGCACTTGATCCAGAAGAAGATCTCCAAGTTTGGAAATGTCCCGTGGAGGGTAGTTGGCAAACTCAAGACGTCGAATTTCTGATCCATGAACAGTAAAACACTCATTCAAATCTGGATGATCAAAATGAATTCCTTTTTCTTTAGTTACGAAATCCTATAGCAACAGAATTTTGCTATTGAGTAAATAATGTCTGTGTTTGCTGCAA
>JAQGBH010002239.1:0-25661 GCA_034698265.1 Sminthurinus aureus | reverse complement strand
TTTTTCTCAGGGTATTCACTCCTTAGAATACCACTGGGAATACTACGTTATGTTAATTGGGGAGTACGTCAAAAAAAATAAATGCACTTTGTTGTATCTTGTTTCTGTTCAAAAATAATCGACAGGGCTTATTTATATTTGAACATCCTCGTACATAAAATCATAATCCATCATGAGCGCCTTCTGTTTTCATACCTCAGATCATATCTAAGTGTTGTTGTGTCAGTGTAATTCACATAAGCAGTAACTACCAATTTACCGCAAGTATTTCTTACTTTAGTACTTTTGTAATGTACAATGTGCACAACATGGAGAGAGAAAGATAAATATGCAAGTAGATGGATTACTGTAAGGTTTTCCTTACCAGTATTTTAGTTCCACACGATTAAGCTCAGACAGCGCTGTGTAGAGTGTGGACTGTGGACTGTAGAAAAACAATGGTAGATAGTTGCACAAGTTTTGCATAGGAAGGGCAAGTGTGCAGAATGCAGAAACAGAAAAATCTTTGATTTTTTCTCACTGACTCATCCTTGCGTAGAAAAAACCAAGGCAATCTACTAAATACTAATCTACTTGGGAAACAGCGGCATTCGCGCCATCACGACTTGATCATCTGAACTGCTGGTTACTAAACTCAATACTTATTAACCATTTAAAAGACAACGGTACGTTCTCTATAAATTTGTCGTTTTGTTTGTAGTTTGTGTTGCTATTGGAATCTTTCTATTCACATGCCTACATCTTTGTACTCTTTGTACATCTTTCATTTTTCTCCTGCAATTCTAATTGGACTTGAAAACACTGCTTAATTTTAAATTTAGCAGTAGTAGAAAACAGTTTTAAAACATTGTGACAAAAAACTCGAGAGAAAATGTGACAACTGACAATGAGATGTTTTTATTTTTCATTCCTACTTCCTACCTTTTGCTTCAATATTCAATACACAGTATAAATAACGCATACAACATGAAAAACTTGATATTTAGATAAAAGTAGAATTCATCTTGAAATCTTTATCCTGCCGAGAATTTTCTTTTTAGAAATTAGAATTCAAATAGAAAATGTAGAAAACGTTGGAAACGTAGCTCTAAAAACGAAGAAAGACAGAGACTGTGTAAAAATATTTTACAGAGTTTTGAAAGAAAGTTGAAGTTCATTCTGTCTTATTCATAAAGTTGGAGATACTAGATACTAGAATAGATATGCAAGTTTCCTTTGAGCTCAACTTGTTGGTGGAATGTTTTTGTAGGAAGAAAACAAGAAGGAAAGGAGTATGAAAAAGGACGATGAAGTGTTCTACCGTCCAGCCGAGATCTCTTCATTTCTACTTGATTCATTGAGTCCTTCCAGGGGGTCCAACTTTTTCTACCTGTAGAGAAGTGAATGAGAGAGGAAAATATTAGAGTCAACTCAACTTTGTGTTTTGTGTCTCTTTTTCTTTCTATTTTTCAACTTTTGTATTTTGTGTACAGTATACAAGAGCTGAGAAGTGTGTACATTTAAAACTTTAAATATCTGTATTTCTTCAAGTTGGAATTGGAATTGGAGTTGGAGTGAAGATCCAAATTTTAAATTCAAGACAATAATCTACATATTACACGCATTTAGAAGAACTAAAATAGGTATTATGCCGTGCATTATTTTTTATTTTACTTGTATTCACCATGTACATTGTTGGGGAACAGTGTGCGTGATGAAGCAGTAGGAACTAGAAACTTTTGTAAAACCAAACCATATTGAGAAAATCCTAAAATGTGGCATGTAGCATCATGTAATGCATGCGTATACATGATACAATGTACACTGTTTGTATTTTGTATTTAGAAAATAATTTTCATTCTCCAGTAGTGTAATATTGTACCTGTTGATGTTTGTAATAATTTTCTCGTTTGCATGTCCGTGTCTGTGTTGTAATATTTTTTTGACTGTTTTATTTCCATGTTCTGGTGATTCCATCTTTAATTTGAGATTTGAGATGGAATGTTTATCGAATATCGAATGCCGTAAAATGTAGAATTGCTTCTCTTCCTCAACCTTTCCTTCAATTGCGCACCAGTGATGAGAAAATGAGAGATTTGATTTGATTTGAGAATTATTGAACTCCTACAAGTCGAATCCAATCCAATCCAATCCATGTAACATACTGCATAATAAATCTCATTTCAATGAATTCATTCTCAATTTTCCTCATATAATATCTCTGCTCAAAGGTACAAAGAGTTTCAGTGTAGTATGCTTATCGACTATTGACTTTCGACTATCGATACATTATGAATCTTGAGATACGAAACATGAAGTGTGTTTGTCATGATGCTGCTTATTCTTCGAAAAAAATTAATCTTGGACGTAATAATAACTTGCATATTTTACAAACTGTATCCATGAATAAATTTGGTTTTTGGTTTTGGTTTTTGACGAATTGGATATTGTACGAGGTACGAAACGATGACAATGATTGTCATCATCCTTAACATATTATGTGCCTTTCATTACACACGTTATAGACTTTAGTTTTCCACATCCTCATCTCGTACCATGAATCGTGAACAAGTAGATACGTGTGTGATATGATATCATCAAATATTTGAATGTCTTTGTAATTTTGAAATTTTTCAGAGACTTTCCCATTTGCCGACAGACGACAGACAACCCACGAACATGATCATGACTTGACTAAAGTTCTTCATCGTATGACGAGAGAGAAGCCATACTTTTAGCTTTAAGCTTACGGTTTTGGAAAAACGCTGTCTGTTAAAATATTAAGGGAATAGAAAGTTCACTTGAAAGAAAGAATTCTACAAAGAAGACACTGCCGTTCAATACTGTTTTATCCTGCATTCATTCATTACTTCCTTTTGATCTGGAACTGAAACAAAGGCTAAAAATTGTGACCATTTCGTATATAATTCATTTTGACCTTTCCAGTTCCCAAGTAAATTTGATTTTATCTCAAATGAAACAAATGCGCCGTCAAGTTGTCAACAAACAGCAAACACTTTCATGTTTCATGGATATTTATTTCTTCTAAAAGTGATTACATAAAGGGAAAACCCGACGCTTGTAGCCATTTTGCGATATTTTATTCCTCATTTCGTACATACAACATATGTAAGAACAAGATCTCAAAGCTGTAAAACATATTTCACAATTTTTTACCTTGCATAAAGCAAATTTTGCAAACTTCTGCTTATTACTGTACACAGAGCAGAGTACCAGTGTAGTGTGTACCGTGCACGATGTGAAATTACGAAAAATGATTTACAGTGCTAGGAAAAGTACCGAGGCTCGGGTGATAGTACTCTTTGTTCTTGATTCTCTCAAATTTGAAGATTTGCACACCTTTGAAAAATGAAGATGACTGTTCTGTATGCTGACAATGGGTAAGAAACATAAAGCACTATGGTGGATGCATCGACAAGTTAAACGTTTCAAAACGATGAAAAGTCAGATTAAATCCAAGATTAATAAGGATTAGATTGCAGAAATACCCTTCACACTTATTGTTTCTTTGCTAAATATTTGCAGAACCTACAACCTAGAGATATGCACTGTGCATAAAGGAAAAGAATGATTTTGAAACCTAATGATGATTAAAATCAATTAAAATACTTGGCCACAATGGTGAAGAATGTATTTGCTAATACACTGTACATACAAAATAGAGGCGTTTTGAGTTTCGATGAAATAGCTAAACTTGAACTTTCACTGACTGAAAGAAAAGAATAAGAAGCAACGGATATTTCTGATATGATAAATCTAATAATGATTTGTCCACACCACACGAGTCTTATATTACAATTTACAACACATGGGTAATCCATGGTATCAAAATGATGACGCAATATTGTTATTCTGTCATTCATAAATTCATGATAATTTATGCCTCATAATTCAAAACCCATGATAAAAAGTGTGATGGAATAAATTGTATGGAAGGATTGAACATGACAAACCTCTGAGGACTTAAGGTAGCCCCGCTGTTGTATTACTTGATCATTGAGCATATGTACAGTGTGAAGTATGAAGCGTAAAGGGAGCGTATAGATAATAAAAATGAGTAGGAATAAGAATCATAAATGCTGCCTCTATCTTATATCTACTATCAATCGATCAGAAATCATAATTCATAATTCACAATTCACAGTACACAATACAAAGAATATAAAAAGAAGAAGACGGATGTTTGTGTTAATCGATGTGCTTGTAAAACTGCTAGAGATAAAAATGACGTGTGGTGCGATGCCATACAGTCCATATTATGGTATCTGGTTCGATGGTTGGTATTTGGTATTTGGTACAGAATACAGAACATAATAAATATAATGCACATACTGGACATAGAATGTTTAGTGTTTAAATGTGTGTAGAGTACAGAGAAGAAAGTTTAATAGCTCGGTGTGTGTGTGCTCACACCGAGTCAACAGAATTATGACGGTTTGATGTGTAAACGATTAGAGAAGTACCTACACTATACAATGTACAATGTAGAGTGTACAATGAAGAGACGTATATTTATTAGGTGCATACAAATGGAATAATTTACTGTCTAGTCTTTTCACGGTAATATGTAATATGATGCAATAAATACACAATATACAAATCCTGCAGTTGTTCCAGTATCCAGTACTTTTTTTAACTCCATACTCTTGTTTGATATTTGGTATTGTACCACAGCATATTATCCACTGTGTATTGTGTATAAGGTGTACTTGATACTGTATACTGTACAGTGTACAGTCTACAACATGTGTATGTAAAATGTATAAGAAATAAAGTTAAAAATCCTCACTTTGTGACGATTTTATATCGTGTACAAAGCATAAATGCTTTAGGCTCCGGAAGCGAAGCTAACTATTAAAATCTCACTTTTCCCCAGGCTTAATACACATAAGGAGACTAAATATGCTCGTTAGATGACACCACTACACTAACGAGTTCGAAATTTTCCCGCTAGCTGGCTACGAACTTCATAGACGCGAAGCGCACTCAAAGTGCCACAGCCGGACACGAGTAAAACAATAGTCCGCTTCGCTTCCTAAAAAGAAACGGAAAACGCTTTGTCAAGAATAAACAATCAAACAGTCACTTATGGAACTGCATATGCCAATTCAATATTATTACTACGGACTAGAATGACACTTTAATCTTCTTTAAGACACCATATCTCATGACTCATGATGAAATCAAATAAAAATAGATGAGCATCAACTCGGCATATTAGCATTTCATCGTATCCTAGTCAAAATGATTATACTCTCTGTATTATCAAAGCTGTAGAATGTAGATGCAGGATATAAAAACAAGGAAACGTTTTTTGAAATGTGATGCTTGTACACTGCATGTAGTATGTACACTACAGACTGTGCAGAGAAACAATAAAATTAATTTTTAATTATATTTTTACTCGATTCAAAATTGATTATCATCAGTATTATTATCCGGTTGTAGTCTGCTCATAACCCATCATCATTTTATAAATAATAGGACAAATTGTGCAGTTATAAATAGACGTACTATTTTGATAAAATGACAGTCGTAATAATTCATAATCGTTTGTTTTTAATGGCATGTTTTGCAATATTATACAGAGTACAGACTACAGAACCATCATGAGTCTTTAAATGGTTATATATAAACTATAAATATAAATGCATTGAAAATTCTTCCAGGTTTACACATTCCAAGTTGCATTTCGTTGGCGATATAACGTTATGGGACAAAAGCGTAGTTGCTCACTTGCAAAAATCTGTCCATGATAAAAAGTAATTTCAAAATAATACCCGTCGATGTCTACAATGAAATGCAGTTACTCATTAGACATGTATCGTCGCGGCAGTTAGCATTGCTGCTTCCAAAAATTGCGGTATGCCAGTATAGATGATACTAATCAGCACTCTGATTAGCCCAATTTAAATAGGCAGTCGATCGCTTTTGTAGGCATGTAGTGTATTGTCTATGCCAATTTTTCATACGTATGATGTATTGATACTTGCCCTGACTTCTGGTTCACAAAATTCTAGTCCTTTGTCATCACTCGTAACAGCTCCGGAATTTAAATTTTGATTTTGGTCATGAAGGATAACATCATTATTGTAATACGTCCATACAGGACTGATGCAATTTTGATGTACTAATGAAATAAACGTAAACTAAGTTTTTGACGAGAATTTTGTTTCAGACTATCCAAAGAATAAAATGCACAGAGAAAGTTACATGCCTGTGTATTGTGTATCATGGATATATATATGCATATTCAATTTTGTTTTGCCGTCTTCTCTCTTGTGATTTTTTGTGTTGTCCAAATACACAGACCGAGAGAAAGAGAGTTCAATATCACTTGTTTTTTCACGAATGGAAAAAATTCAAGCATAACAAATCCTATGCATGTGAACATTGATTACACTAAAATTATATAGTAAAAAAGAGAAAGATGTACTCAGATGGGTTTGAAGTTTGAAGCCATTTAGTTGTGATAGATGGGTATAAAATGGGGAGGGCGTGAGCTCCAATGCTGCTATTAAATATAATTCAATCATATTCTTAGAGCTTAGACAGACAGAAAGACAAGACAAGACAAGAAGAGAGAAGATACTTAGGAAAAGACATGGATGGACAATGGACAGTACTTTCAACCTTTTATGCTCCTTTGTACTCTTTACAATAGTTGGAAATTTCCAATTTTGAGTCTATGATACAAACTTGAAACTTGAAAATACGGATGGGTAAATCTATCACCTCCATTTTACACACTGCATTTTTTTCACGAACACCTTATTCATTTTTACATTCATTGCAAAATTTACATTAAAAAAAGCTGCTTGAAACATAACAAAAGTTGTACTTCTAACTGACGAAAATAAATAAGAAAGTACATATTTATATTTGATCTGATTTAAAATGGATTAATGAAATGTATGTGTAAATATATACACACAGTTCTTTAGTGTAGTCAGGAATAAATTGGAAGGAATTGTCTCATCCATTTCACATTTTATTAGTTATTAGCAATATTATTAAAATAATTTAGCAAGTAACATAATGGTATATTGTTCTCTTTAGTACACATCCGTAAATACTACATACTATTATATAATATTTTACTAAGCAAATTGCACATTTAAAACTATTAACACCGTATCACCTTACACATTGATTGCAGGTTGCAGGTACATGATACGATCGTTAAATTTAGTGGCTAATTAATCTCTTGTTTATTGTCTCCCACTATTGAAATTAGGGGTACTCGAAATCTTTATGCTTGTAAACAACAATCAGCCTCTCTTCACGATTACAGATTACAGATAAAATACATAAAGGAGAACGGAAATTTAATGTATTTAAATTTTAAATGAACTCCGGGGACAACAAATGTAAATTCGGACAGTTTGGTAATACACGTGTGCATTGTGCATTCTGCATTCTGCATATTACAAACTGTTTCCTATGTAATTTTCTACTTAGGACCTATTATACTTACAAATTAATGAAAATTAAACCAGGTGATTACACACGAGTAAGGATTTATCATTTTTGTAGTTATTCCTCATTCTTCCTTCATTATGCATTATACATACACTTGCTGGCTTTTGTACCTTCCTCTTGTTTTCTCTTATGTTTGGGAGGCTGGACCGGGTTTGCTCCATGGCTACGATCTAAGATCCAAGATCTACGCTTACATGTACTACCTTTCCTAGTACCTAGTTCATACATATGACGTGCTCACTACAAACTCGTGGAATGTGAACGGTACGTATTACGTATTGTGCACTATGCATTGTGTATCCCAGAATCGAGAGTACGGACACTTTTAAAATATGGGATGAAAATAAGCCCCAAAGGAGAATCTCCGACAGCCCTGTACATTATACGTTGTACATTCTGTACTACAGACTAGAGACTACAGACGTACGGAAGAGATGGGAGATGATCATGCAATGCCGAAGTAGCGAAGAGCCAGACAGACCAAAAAGCAAAAGGAAGAGCAAAATTATCGTGGGAACAGAAATTTAACATATCCGAGGAAATTTTACGTGCACCTCCCGGACTATGAATGCATCATCACCAACAGCAAGGAAAGCAACACTCTTTTTATGGATTTTGTAGTTCTGTACATTGTCAATTTATAGAAAAGCACAAAGCACCTAAAAAATTAAGGAGAGGAAATGCACTCGAGTCTCAAATCTAAAGTCTAATGAGTGCAAGCAACAAAATGAACGTGCATTTCTAATCATGAAATCCAGGATCCAGGGTAAACCAAAAACAAGTCGTGTTCTTCCTTTCTTCTACGTTCTGTAATTATTACCTTTACAAAAAAGGTTGGGATATTGGTATCTAATATCCACAAATTGCAAAGATGCACCACCTTTTATCATAATTTAGATCTTAAAACTTTATTTTGGTTTTTCATGTTGGATTTTAGTTGCAACGCGCATCTAAATACACGCTTCCTTCATACAAATGAAATAAAGCTACACATCCGCTATATTTGTCTTTTCTGGTGAGTTATTTTTTATTTCATAATATTTCTGTGGATACATACAAAAAGGATTTCTTATTTCGTAAAAGTGAAAGTAAGTGTACTGATTCAAATTTCTCAAGACTTTTCCAAAAATAGTCTATAATATTTATAGAGAGATAAAAATATCTACATTAAATCTTGAGACATGAGACTTAGAACACACAGACGAAAAAAAACTGAGTAAATCTAGTGGTAACTTTGTTTTTATACACGGCTTATGGATTTATATCACTTCCTCTAATACAAACTACAAACAGTTCAATTCATCTTTGAAATTACTTCCATGTGGATAAAGTTATCTGTGTCTGTACGCTGTATCCGCTGTGCATATACAGATTGCTGTGGTTGATTTTTGTGTTAGAGGGTGCTTTCTTCATAATTGTCACATTGCCCTTTACACTTTACACAGCTTGTATGATCTGCGATTAGCATTAAAATATTAGTAGTAGTACTAAAACGTAAAACGTCCACTTGTTTATAAGTTATAAAAAGGGAACATGGTGCATGAGTTTAAAGTCTAATCTGAGGCTATGAGCTATGAAAGCATGACGAAGAAACATGCCTTTGGATTCAGGGATAAATGAAGTTCATTCATTCATTTAACTTCCGTTGGAAATTTATTGCAAGTCCTGCCCTTCACTTTACTTTTACGTAGATATTACCAGCTATGAGTTACCATATCTTTCCATGCTCCATACCGTACAGTGTACATATCTGTGTAGTGAATAGTGCACCACATAAAACATAAAGCTCACATAAAAATGTACAAGCTTGTTGTTTTTTTGCTGGATGATCGTCCCTTGTCATGTCTCTAATATGTACACACTTATTCATGTTTAACTACTTGTTATGTGTCGTGTACTGTATTGGTTTTGAGCTTTGAGTTTTGAGTTTTGGTCTAGAGTCTAGAGCCTAGACTTTAAAGCTTCAAGTTCAACATTTATGCTAATGTAACCGATACAAAACACAAAATGCAATAGTAAAAAGGACCTGTATAAATAAAAACTGTCAAACTCCTTCCTATCCATTTTCTGTACTCGAATACTTTTCTAATGTATTTTAACGTGTTCGAATGTAGAACGAAAGTTAAATTTACGAGGTCTCAAGTAAGAAGAAACAGGCATAATAAATATACATAAATATGAATGGCTGAGACAAACAGGGAAGAAAAGGATTGAAATTAGAAACAAAAAGGGTATCTTGTCCTTCTTCTAATAAACTTCGTAAACTTATGTGTATATATGCATATTTTGGTCTACAATTGTGTATTGTGCATTGTATATTGTGTATGTTGCATGTTTGGTGACTTGTCACTGCTGGAAAAACAAGAAGGAGAACTGAGTTTTTAACGGTGCAAAAAACGACACTTTTCTTTCCAATATTCTACACTTTACATTGTACATGTGTATGAATACTCCTTTAGTTTATTTGACAGGGGAGTACTTGAGACTTTCGCCTCCAATTCCTTCATCAGTTTTAACTGGTCATAACAAACACCACACAAAACACTTCTGTCCTGCATGAATTTTGAATTTTGTCTTCGTTTTTGATTTCAGATCTCCATAAATGCTACTAAAACAAGTCCTTTCTGTTGAAATTTAAAAAGTTCCCAATGAAAAAGTTTATAAATATTGCTGTTCTAAATATTGGGAAAATTCTATAATTACGTATTGAAATTTGAAATCAAACTACTTTTGATGTTTCATATTTCTGGAGCCTTTAGTCGTGAGAGTCTTGTGTGTAGTTTGGTTTGAGAAATATAATAATAATTATCATTTCCTTACATGATTTTACTTAAGTATTGTGTGCATGAAAAATTCAAAGTAGTTCTACAGACTACAGACATGCATTTTATACAACTTATATCCCATGTTAAATGTCAAGTATGATTAAAACTGGAGAAAAATGTATTAGATAGAAATTTTCCACAAGTTGACAATCGAAAAACTACGAGAACATGGAATATGGAATCTGAAAAAATACTTTCTCCTGTTCTTGTTTCACTGTTTTGCTGTATTGTATTTACGTTGTAATTTATTATTACGATTTTCGAATTACAAGTGAAATAAAAAGGTTCTCTGTTCTCTACAGCATGTCCCATATTTTACCTGTGCGCTACATAAAGTAAGCTTGACTTTCAAAGAAGAAAGATGGAGAAAGAGAAATAAAAAACAATCTCACTTTTATATTTATTTTCTTCCATGTCCAAGTCCAGTATCCATCTCTCTCTCTCTATACCCAGTTGAACATAAATGGAAGTGAGTTGAGTGGAATTTCTAGGAGCCACCACCAAGTGTGGTTTCTTCTTGTTTCCCCTTTTTGTCTGACCAAAAAGATAAAAACTGTGATTGCTATTTGCTAATGCGTGTACTTATTACCTGTTCGTACTTTCCAGTTTTCAGTCCATTCCTCAATCCATTTTCTAGACGAATATGTATACAGTATATACTTTCCGCTTATCTGTTATCTGTACACACCAAAATACATACAAGTCTTGCTTTGAGATTTGAGACCTGAGGTCCGAAATTCGAGTCGTCACATTACCTTTTAGTCCCAAAGAGAAACATAATAGGACTCCCAGAAAGCTATTATCGACCAAAATCATTGTCTTTCCTATCTGTGTAAACAGCAAACAATAAGCATGGATGTGCATATGTATGTATTTGTGTATGTGTGTACAACGCATGGAATATAGTAGTTGACAGAAAACGTAATAGTAGCAACAAAAGTATAAAAAACCCTTCCTTTGCTATTTACTATTTACAACATGAATGTCCGTTCCATGGAGCAAACTATTTTTCTCCATATACAAATGACAAGTATTTTCTGTCTCTTAAATACCATACAGACGGAAATCTATCTCGGAAATCTTTTTCTGTATAAAAATGTAAAAATCAGACAGAAGCAGAAGTGTTGTACGTTGTATGATTATTAAAGAGTTAATAAAAAGCTACATCGTTGCAATTGTCTTGACTCTTATTCAAAATTATCTGTTGAATGATGAACATGAACTGTGATTTATCATTTAAATGTTTCTTATGAAAGACTATTTCTCATGAAAGACTATTTTAAACCCCGATTTTTTACTTCCTTTACTTTGTAAAAATCCTGATCAATTCGGAAAATGAGGCCATTGAACTTGTGAGTTTTTGTCATGTGAACTTGAAACACTTTCATAAAAAAAGAGTTCCAGAAGGGTAGAAGTTGGTGAGAAAGTAACAGAAACAGCATTGTCAACAGGCTGTACCATATATCGTAAATTGTACTTTGTACATGTTGTACACATTTGTGTAAAATCCTATAAATCCGTCAAGTGCGAGGTAAATCAGAGTTACAATTTACACATTTGGTGTCAAAATACAAATCATGCACTCACTCCTTGCTGCTTGAATCTTTTCCCTATATTTGTTCCTTCACACAAGAATTATGAATTTCTAATAGCTTCCTTTCAGTGTATATGTTGTGCTTGATGCTAAAACAAGGGAAAAGGAAAAAGGACCAAGAAGCAATAATCCGAGGAATGAGGATGGAAAACGGAGAGAGGAAAAGGGATTAGTTTGTAGTGTAGTTTGTTTCTAAATCGTTAGCACACACATGGATCTACATAATATTATTATTTTTTTTTTGCTTTTTTTTTGGGCGGGCATTTTGTGGCTTTTAAATGTTTTCAGTCTGTTCTACTTTCTACGTATTACACTTGTGTAATATGTAATACGTGATGATGATGATGCTGCTGATGATGGTGGGAGCACCGTTTTGTGCCTAATGAACTGAAAGTGACGCATTCCCACGATTAGGATTTAATGTTTGTGTTAATACTCCAAATTCCGAATACTCAAAGCTCAAAGCTCGCATCTCAAATCAATGCAAAGGAACATAATGTGTAATGTGTCTTCATATTTTATAGGATGGATCCTTACACAAGATCCCTTCGAAGACGTGTGACTGAATTAACGACCTGCTCCTTTTTTACTGAGTTTTTCCTTCTCTTCCATATTTTCCTTCGACCACCTTCCACTTTCTATGTTCCATGTTCCATCGTCCATCGTCCCTCCAAACCCAAACAACAATCCAGAATCAACAATAGATAAAACAACAATTGTACATAATTGTTCAAGTCTGGAATAATTACTATTGATTAGAATTAGAATTAGGAATTAGAGTTAGTACAAGATATAAAAGTTAGATTCGGGTTTGTGTTTTGTGTAATATTTTGTAACGAATTTTCCAACTTAGCATTAAAATATAACATGGGAAACAGAAACTTTAATACTTAATAGGCAGATAAAAATAATTTGTGTAGTATGCGGCTTGAGGAACTAATATTTGAGCTTTGAGCTTGGAACATGGAATATGGAATATCTGTATAAACGCTTGTATAATCTTGTACCGTTCCATAATCATGGCATGGTAAATGGTGTGAGAAAATCTGAATCTGAGTTCCGAGTTTACAAAACTCGGACGTTGTTTTCTATAGTCTTTACATGATCATGAGTACAACAGAGAGAAAGAGAAAAGGTAAAGTGTGATTATATGAAACCATCAATTAGGCCTAGAAAACATGTCGAGGATTTATCGTGGATTATAGAAATATCTAGAAATAAATATACACACGTCCCGTCCTCTCTTTTCGGAAGATTATGATGATGGTCCTGATAATGAAGATAATGATCAAGATGATGCTAGACAATACATGTACATTGTACAATGTGAATGAAGGAGGTTGTGGGTATACTTCATACTTACGCACAAGTAAAAGGAGAGATCAGTAAAAAGAAGAGAACATTATATGTTTACTATTGAGCATTGAGTATTGAGAATTGAGAACGATACAGGCTGTAGATTGTAGATAGTAGATAGTAGAACCTTTCATGAGTTGTACACGGTGAAGGCTGTATGGTGGTTGATGTTCGTTTTCTAGAGTCTGGAGACTGGATTGAAGAGTGAACCTACATGAAGGTTTCGTTCATCTCCATCTTCGAGCCAAGTCTTTCATGTATTCATACAGTACACACAATACAAAACACAAGCACAAAATTTATGTATTATGTGTATAATGGTTTGTGTATAAAGTACAAAGTATAAATGAAGTAATGCAAACCTCACATTAACGTATTATTAGTTATTAGTAGATTTACCGAAAACTTTTACCTTTCACATTTATTATAATGTAGAATGTAGCAAGCACAATGAGTTTGTTGGAATAGGAACTGAAGGGACTTGTGAGTTGTGAGTGGTGCATATCCAAAAAAAACATTTAAACTACAGGGTAGTAATTACCCTCACCCAAGTGTATATATACAATGTACACTGTACACTGTGCACACTTTGCTGTCTTTCATGTATTATGTATTACAGAGAAAAATTGGAAGATTTGGTGGAGAAAAACTTCTAAAATAGTGTAGTGGTTTTTGTTCACTTTACATTGTACCTTGTACATGTGTACTTAAGTTTCAGGATCGTGATCAGCTGGTATTTAAAATGTAGTTATGACATAAAATACACAGCACATGAAACCAGGAAGGTGTTTAAAGTGTAAAATGCAGACATTTTGCTTTGTTTTAGTGATACTGATCCTGGTATTGATATTGATATTGCTATTGCCGTTCCCATACTAAAACGTACAGTTCTCGTTTGTAGTTTGCATTTAATACTCTACCAATTCTTGATGATTCTCAGAAACTCTAAACTATTAGTACAACTCAACATTTAAATGCGTTTAGTTCTTATTTCGTGATTTCAATTTGAATAAAAGTAGAAAATTTCCAGACCTTTTAACTCCAGTTGTGTATAAACATATACGCGTAATTTTAAAACTAATAACTAACAATAAAGACATCAGCTAGTCATTTATTTTAGAGAGCCGAACTGTCATAATATAACTAAGTTTGAATGATAATGCTTCAAGCTCCTTTTCCTAAATCCCAACCGTTTGAGAAAACTTTATATTTTCAAGTTAGTGATGAGTCCAATATTCAAAGTCCAAAGTATACAATTAGTACAATACACATCTGTGTTTATTTTAGAGGAACGCTATATGAAACCTTTCCTGGTAAAACATCGTTTTTTCAAGTAAAAATTCAACAAACTAATTCTCATTAGCATTGAAAATCAGCAGTAAACTTTTCCCCCTGACTTTCTGCTCCCCTCTACATTCTACGTATATCTGTAATCTGTATGCATACTATCGTACCTCATATCATATTTTGGCATCTATTATTAGTGTCTTTTTGGTTAATAGTACACAATTTCTTTGCGCGTTAACGGTGAACAATAGAATTTTCTATAGTCTACAGTCTACACACTACACAACCTCTAATTAACGTTTTGCTGAAGAAGAACAATGAGAAGAACACTAATTTTAATAACTTTATTAGTTCATCTATTCTCTAACATTCGCTTTAAACGTTCTCTTCAACTCCGATCCATCTGAATTGTCAATTCTCGAACAAAAATCTTAAACATATACGCTATACACTATACACTGTACACATACTTGATACTCTACAGCTATTTATTTCAAGTACTACATACAAATTATGAATATGGATACAGATTTTGTGCTCTGTCTTGTGTCTTATTCCATCATGTTTCATGTGTGAGTTTGAAATATGTATTATGTACTTGTGTACATTTTATATTGTACAGGTACAGTTTTTTTTGGCTGCTTAGGGCCTCCCCGCTTAATGAATGAAAGTAAGAAAATAAAGGATCCGCCGATAAGAGTTGAATTCCGAATTCTATTCCAAAGTTCCACTCAATGCGGTCGACGATTGACGATTTTGAAATCCAATGTCTGAATTCTAAAGTTGATAATGTATATACATTCGAGTGCTGGTGTGTGAGTTGTATTGATGATCTCAAAGCCAAAGCTTTGATAAATTTTTAGCTAAGAACGAGTGCAGACTGGGGCTTACGTATATCCCGGTTCTGAACTGAGATCCAGATAGAGTGATGAGATAAAGAATGAAGAACAATGCACAGAAAGACATGAGTGGATTGAAAACCAAGTGTATGTGTTTTTCAATGGACAGGGTAAGAGCATGCATAATAGATGGATACAGAAAAAACATGGATTTGATCTTCATCAAAATACAACATGTAACAAATGGTTGATTGTCTGCTGTCTGTGTGCTGTTAATTAATGTAATTAATGATGTGGATAATAAATGGAGGATCAAGATGATATGAACTGCTTTCTTTCTTTCTTTCTTTCTTCCTGTTGAATGGACTCAACTTGCTTTTTACCATGTGCAATTGAGCTGCTCTGTCATTCATCTCTCAGCTCAAACTCTCACCACTCAAACCTCAAACACTACACTTTACATTCGGGATTGTTGATTACTGATATTCGATTCACATAGTACAATGTACAATGTGCAGCAATAAATCTAAGCAATGAGAGCTCCGTAAAGCTGACAAAAAGTACAAAGTGTGTTTGGTGTTTGTGTTTGTATGTTTTTCTTTCATCTCCATGTCAAAGCTTTTAACTTTTAAAGGACTCTCGTAGTTTTGTATTTTGTGTTTTGTGTTGATGGCTCTTATTCTACAGAGTGCGGATTGTTGATAGTTGGAGTGATCGTGGACAACGGGTGTTTCAAATTGTTTCAAGTTAAAAATATCCATAAAATTTTCACTTCATAATTCATATTACGAGTTACGGGCATTTCACATTTTGTATTTAAATTATAATTTATAATTGATTTTTCTTGTTTTTCTCTGTATCACTATATGTATCATGTAAGAAGTATTGCTTCACTTGAAACAATAATCCTTTGTTATTTAATCCATTTTTGCAATTAGGAAAAACATCCGTTTTTACTCCAAATGACTTTTTTTAATTTTGTGTGACCTTTGGAGTTTGGAATGAAATGAGAAGTAAATCATGACTGTTCTGTTAACTCGAACAAATTAGAATTGAAAATGTACAAACCTTTTTTTATTATTGTAATTACTGTTACTGTGGACTGTGGACATTTAATGATTTCCTTCAAGCATCGTCTACAATCTACGCTCTACGCACTGGGCACTAAATACTCAAAACATCATTTATGACTGTGGTTTTGACTCTAAGTTGGCAATTAGTGATTTGGAAGAATAGAGAAAAGTAGAAGAAAATGAGAAGAAAATGAGAAGAAAATTCGCATCATTCTGCATTTCATACTTAAGAAAAGCAGATACGTAAAATTGATTGTGTAGTTTTTTCATGAGTCTCCGTGTCTAACATTTAACATCCAACGTCCAACTATCAACTACACTAACAAACCTTTTCTTTGTGGAAATGTGGAAATACTCGAAACTCGAAAAACAAAATGCCTTAAAGCTTTGTCACTTTTTGCTGTTGGTCGTTTCGTTCCCTTTCCCTCTCTGCTCAAACTGGAAACTTCAAATTAGGCATGTCTATAAGTGATCACAGGTCATTCAATCGTATTCCTAGTTCGTACTTCACATTGAACATCACTCCTCATTCCTCATCCTACTCCTCATTAGATTTATGATTTGCTCACGGCTACCGCATGTACTCTACACTCTACAGTCTACACTCTACACCATCCTACAGAAACAGCATCATGCAACATTACATCAGAGAGAAGAATACTCATTTCTTTTACTCTGAAAGTTATGAACAAAATAACCATCCGTTTTGTTTTGTTTTTGGCTCTATTTTCCCATTTTGTTCTCCCCCTCTCCTGTTAAATTCCTAATCTTTATGCCATTTGTAAAATATAAAGTTTCAGCTCGAAACTCAAACTCTACATAGTATATAAAACAGTGTAGCACATTTATGTATATAATTTAAAGAAAAAGGTTGTGTATTTTTGGCTTAATTTCCAGTGTTAATAGCCGAATATTTCTGTATGCAAAATTTTATTGAAAATATAATTGTTTAAATTATGAATAAAAAGTGATAGTTTTGAAGCAACAAGAAAATTTTTATTTTTCAGCTTCAGTTCGATTTAACGTCCGCTTAGCGTACAACGTGGTTTCATTTAGGTGCAGCGCTAAACGGGCTTTTATTTGTAGTTTTAATATAGTAAACTCCGTAATGCCTGCAAGTATGAAACAAAAAACATAAAACATCAATCATAAATTTTCAAAAAAATCTTGATTTAAATAGCAAAGAAATAAATTGAAGTACATGAACTATTTCACTCACTCGGGATCTTTGAAGACGTTCTCACCCACGAAATTGAATATCTTCCCCGAACATTGTTCGTTGACAGCAGCTTTTACATCGGGGCATTTGACAGCTTTGTAGTTGTTTTTATCGCCATTGATAGAGGCCTCCATTAACTCAATAGATCGGATATGAGCGCAAACGGAAGATTTAACGGGTACGCAACCGCAGCCCTAAAACCGAATACAAACATGTGTAAAAACAGCTAAATCTGTAACGGGCCATCACTTTACATTATTTAGTTATGTGAAAACAAGCTAAAAAACTTTTAAAGCTTACAGGTTGCCCTTTGCCTCCATTGGGATAAAAGTCAGCATTGCCCACGGCATCGGCCATTCCAAACATGGCCGTGTTGCTGTGAATGACATCCACAAATTGAGCATCATCCTTTGAAACATGTTGATAATCAACCGCTTTGCCGATACAAAATAGATTTGACCAAAATTTCTTCTCAAAACAAGGGCCAGCAGGGTCGAGGGCGGTGAGTCGAGCAACTTGGCGGTCAGTTTTCAAATCAGAGTCAAAAGCAAGGAATTTCCCGGCAAATCCCATTGCCTGTGCTCCCAAAGAGTGGCCGACGAGATGGATTTGATTCAAGGAGATCCCTCCTTGTGTGGAGTTGAGTTTCCGGATGAGGAATTTTGTATGATACCCGACGCCTCGAACGTAGACTGCAGGTGGAAAGTAGATTCTTCTTACTGCTTTATCACTATGCTTGTTCCAGGCCCTCGCCGCGTTGGACCAATCCACAAGGATGATGTTCACAGGTTTCTGGAGCGTTTGGTAGTGTTTGAAATACGCTGAAAACAACAAATTCATCCTAGTTTCCATACTTATTAAATGTAATTAGACGACGGATGTTTGAATCGGACTGCATGAAACTTGACTACTGAAAATTGAAAATACGATCTACCGGCTTTGAGCTTTTTTCCAGGTCCTTTTTCGGGGTTGCTCATAAATCCATGACAGATGATGATTGTGTCTGCTCCCTTCATCACTTTTTTAGCACCTTCCCAGACAGCATCAGGAGCAGTAATCTTGAATGCAGGGAGTTTTTGAGGTGTTGCTGGTGCAGCACTGATATAATGTTTTTTTTTCATATACGTAATTTTCAAAAACAATTAAAATCAAATCCAAAATCCCACATTCAGCCCAAAATCCGATAAATTTATTTGCTTATGTTTTTCCCCCATGTATGAAAATTATAAAGCCTATAGGCTGAAAATTCTCTCACATCAGGTTTCTGATTTGATTCATTTGGATAGATTGATTGATAACTGATGTTGGACGTTTTACCTTGTGTAGAGGAAGAATTGAATGTCTTTGTCTGGAATAGGTGGTGGTGTTGGAGGTTTACTTTTGCAAACCCAGGAGCATATTTCCCGAACTGTCACTGTTTGGGAAGCTTTACACTTTTTCACACAAACAGAAACGGGTGGTTCCTCTTTTATCTCATCATTTCTCACATTTTTTGGATCTACAGTTTCCTTTCCATACTCCTTTGCAAACTCTTCAGCAGCCATCAGTTTCTCCAAACGTTGTACTTCCGTCAGTTTGTCCAATGGACAGGAATCGGATGGCGGATTCACTGCTCGTCGTTTTGAAAGGGTAAGAGTGTCAAAAGATGGATTAAACCCACGCTTACGACCAAAAACCTTAAAGTTAGTCAGTGCAAAACACCCAATTATGAAAAGTTTTGCGTTAAGAATCATCTTAACAAAATTGTTTTCACTGAACAATACTGAAATTTGCAGTTTGGAAATGAACGACAGAGAAAAACTGTAGTGAAAACTACTGATGAAACAATGGGAGAAAAACTTAAGAGAGCTACAATTTCACACTGCATCAACATGTTACAAGAAAAGGTGTGGCATGAACAAGGCTTACACATAATGAGACTAATTTTCTCCAAATGTGTAAAACTTCCAATGTGAGGGAATTTTTTATCTGGTCTGATTTTTATCAAGGCGTTTTTCACTTGATTTAATTATAATTTTACTCAAGTTTGTACTTTTTAATGCTCCTGATGTTTTTCCACCTCATTAAAATTACGTTGAGATTTGATCATGGGAATTTTGTTGTGCCGTGGAATTTTGAACTTAAACGGGAATTACATGCCAAACGACGAATTGAACCAACGCAACGTGACCCCGTTTTCAACTTTGTCTTCATCTGCATGTATTAGGTGAATTTTTAAAATCTAAAGAAAAATCCAGAATCAATAATCCAGACTTGTTGCTGCATAGTTGTTATTGTTAGTTATCCAAACAGGAAAACCAAAAGCGGGAGATTTTGTCATCAGTAAGCTTAGGGAAATTTCAAATTCCAGTAGTTCAACAGAACAATTAGTGCAATTTGTACTTTACACAGTTTCAGGGGCACAAAGCATTTTTAAGTTCTAATCCGTATTTAATACAAAATTTGCCCATCAAATACTCATCTAGATTGTAAATGCTGTTTGTTTCCTTTTGTATTTTGTATTCATGCGATAAAAATGTTCCAATTCGTTCTACACTATTTGTTATAACTTTGTATCTGACGGCAATACAATAAAAAGCAATACAATATCATTCATAATTTTTTATATGCAGTTTGTACTTGTTTGAAATGAGAAAAAAAGAACAAGAGAATTGACAGTGCGGTGTGGTAGTGAGACGAGTCAAGGAACAAGAGAATAATAAGAAAAACAAGAAGGTGGCCGGTGTTTTTGATTTTTTCAAAGTACATGCTTCAACTCATCCTTAAGACTTCTGACTTTTGACTATGTATACAATGTACAATGTACAGTGCACCGATGAGACGGTATAATCACCTGATATCTGACATGATGATATTGTATCATGTGTACCTTATTTTATGCATTAAAAAGTGAGAGAGAAAAGAAATGGAAGATTTTTTATAGCTTGTAGCAGTACCAGCAAAAAGACGAGGAGGAAGGATAAATAATAAAAACAGCTGACTTGAATGACTTGGATTAGTAGTGTACATAAACGTCAAGTCAATTCAATCCAAGCCAAGCCAAGCCATACAACATACAACATCATATGTGTTATTATTATTATTATTATTATTGATTTGATTGAAAGACGCGGATCAACCTCCGTCTGCAGCCATTAGCATTTCTTCTCTTTCCTTTATTATTTGTTCAATTTGTTTGCCGTTCCTCCTGTTTGGTTTTCTATGGTTTCGGTACAGACTACAGACTTGTATCTTGTACGTACGTTTCTCCATCATCATTATCCACGAACATTTCGGCTTTGATTTGATTTGATTGCACGTTGTAAAACATGTTTGGTTTACTACTTACTTACCTTATAATCAAAGATATTGCTCCTTTGCTACTGCTACTTCTCTACGTAAATTTAGCAACACACGGGAAAGAGAAAGAGATATGTATATATTGTACATTCTATATGGTATGTGATATATGCATAGACAATCACAACAATAAATGATAATTTATTACTACAAATCTACAAATCTACTCATATGATCCACCATCAACTACCAACCAACCATCAACCATCGGCCGTGCAAGATCATTATTTTGTATTTTGTACAGTGGATTTTGAAGCAAATTTGAAGCGGAAGCAAATGAACCTGATCGTTATGATGCTCATCGGTCTGTAGTGTGTAGTCTGTAGTCTGTATGCATAAATGTGCGTATCGTGCATGAGATATGAGATTTTACAATTAGAAAAGAAAGAAAAAAAGATACTCAATACTCACTTGTTTATGTCTTATGTCCATGATTCGTCTCGTTCACTCATGGGCTTTATCTGTAAAAGTTTTTGGTTTTACATTATACATTATACAATGTATAAAATGAAGACTGGTAGTTTACTGTAAGACAGAAGTTGAAACTCTCTCTCTCTCTCTCTGTCTTGAGTCTCCTCAATGTAATGGAATTTACTTGTAAATGTATGAAAGGAGTCTTTTCTTTTCTATTTAATTCACTTGAAAGTTTCAAGTAAAGACTTTGGGTAGATTTATCTTAAGTCTTGAGCCTAGAGTCTAGAGTCTTGAGCTGAAGAAGTAAAAAAGAAGTCAAAGGATCAATGTGGGCGGAGCAGAGTGGAAAACAGAGCCGTACAGTTAGCATGGCACACGAAACCAAAAATCCAAAATACAGATACCATATATAATATATTATATATATGGGAATGCCAATGCCAATGCCAATGCAATTTATCTCATCTATGGTACTGATTTGATTTTTCTCTCTATACTTCCACTTTTTGACTTTTTGACTCGCCGATCTATTCTCTTCTTCTTTTACAAACTAAGAATTGCGAACAGCAGCCACATACAAATGTAAAACCTATTCAAAAGACTGAGACTTACACAAAACACAAGGCACAAGACACAAAAAGTTACATGTATGATATTTTCCAACTTTTACAATTGTGTGAATCTAAAATTCAAATTCCTTTTCATATTTTGATCTGATATGTTATTTTTTCTCCTTGAACAAATTCTAAACTCTACTCTGAACAAGTCTCAAATGTATCCAATGATAATAATTCATTGTATTACATTGTGCAAAGATGAATTGAGAATTGAGTGTACAAACAAGCACAAACGCACAAACGTAGTAACATTATAAGTATGTAAAGTGTAATATGTAATGTGTAGTCTAAGAATGTCAAGTATTGCATTGGATTGCAATTTGGATTTGAACTTTGACGGATGGAGATTGGAGATAGAGTTTCAAGATAGTGGCAACAACAGGAGGAATCATAGTGAGTATTGAGTATTGAGCGACTAAAGATGAAGCTCAACTTGTTGGCAGTCGAGAACAATTGACAATAGAATAATAATATCTAACATCATATGTACTCGAGTGGGTACATTTGAAGAAGAAATCAATGGATAATAGATGTTTTGTTAAATGTTTTTATAGGCATTTACCATTTAATCCTAAGCAGCAGTATATTTATCCATAATACATAATGCATAAGGCTCATCTATCTGCAATCTTCAATGTAATGCAACGGATTACAGTTTAGAGTTTAGAATGGGAATGAGAATGTGAGTGAGAATGACTACATGCAGTTTCTTCCTTTTCTGTAAAATACATAATAATGAAATGGAGACGAAACTTGTGCACACATGATGATGCTACATATGTAATGATCAAAATTACCATACAGTAACACACTTGTATATTTGAATATGCATAGGAAATATACAACATGCGTATCTGTATGTACAATCTGAATGAACAAAGTTCCCAGTTCCCAGTGTATTATATCAGTATTTTTATATTAGACGGACTACGGACTACGGACATTACTATTATTATTAACCAACCATTAACTGGTACTCCTGACTCATGATACGACGGAATATTATGTTATTATTATGGACATTACAGAGGTACAAAAGTCCTGCTCCGTTGTACACATGTGTGTTGTGTGCATTAGGATATTATTGTTTCTTGTGTATAAAAAGTAAAACGCAAGTGTGCATGCATTTGAGTACCATCAATATCTACATATCTACACATGTATACATGTAAAGTTGATGGTTTTTAAGTTCTGAGGTTCATCGACTTTTACACTCACCAAGACCCAAGTCAAGACTCAAGACACATTAACTGAAAATAAAAAAATAAATAATGTCGAGCTGTGTACCTATATTCTATCTATTCTATTTTCTGTTTTCAAGTGTACGCAGTATGTACGTTGCACATATTATTATTCTCTAATCTGTCGTCCTTGTGTATTATGTAATTCACTTTATCAGAGTTTCTGTGGCTTCCAACTTCAAATTCCAAACTCCAAATGCCCAATGCTCATCAATTATGAATTACGAATGCTTACTTGACAAATAATACTTCCTACAATTGTAATTGATGTAAAAACGGTGAAATTTCAAGCACTTGTTTTAATGTCTGTTCCATTCAAACTTATTTAATATTTAGGGACAGTTTTCTATGGTTTCATGGTTTTGTTCCAGTGTAGTATATACAGATAAAGTATCAAAGTGTCAAGTATGAATGTACATATGTAGGTTTGCGTAAATCTTTAGTAAAAAAAAGTATAAATTCAGATACAAATTGGAAATGATAAATGATGTAAGATATTTCGAATACCATTCCTTGATATTTAAAATGTATAAGATATTAGATATTAGTCAGCTGAGACATAGTTCAAGAGAGGAAAAAAATGGTTTCAAAATTCCGATTTTTGTTTTGGGATTTGCAAGCGTGGGTTTTGAAGCTGGATTTTTAGGGGTTCCTTCACACTCATGTCTCATGTTGAACATTAAGCATAAATACACGTCTAATCGTAGTTCGTAGTTTGTACTCTGTAATTCTGATAGTTCGTAGGTATGTTCTGTGTTCATCATTCCCTCATTGTTTGTGAGTTGGCAGTGAATTGTATCAAGAATTACATCAGACATGAAGCATCAAGCATCAAATGTCTATCAACATGAGAACACAATTCACAAGTACCATCCACAATACATCTAATACATACAAGAGGTTTTTGAATGTATTTGTAAACCTATTATCTTATATTATGTATAACACATAACACACAATAATAATATATTACACAGGTATTACCTCTCTTCCACCGAGATAGACATCTATACAAATTTATTAAGTTTAGGCGTAGGTTCAAGTTGGAATATCTGTAATGTAGGATGTAGGTACTTTTGCATGTCCATCCGTCTTTTTTCACTTTTGCCCGTTGGCCGTTTTCAATAGAGTAAAGAAAACTGCCTCATCCTCTTCATTTTACTCTTTTTCGTCCATGCTTCATCATCATTTTCTTGTAGATACTTGAGTACTTGGCTCTTATTTTCCTACATTTCCAACATTGCCGTAATTTCTGTTTTCTGTTCTCTCCTCGTTGTAGATTGTAGACGTCCAAAGAACAACATGAACAAAACAACAACAACGACTTTGCCGATTTGTCTTTCGTCCACTTTATCCTTCTCTGTATTGTGTATAGATATTATAAAATATAAAATATAAAATATATGTAGAAGAGAATGAAAACGAGATTTATTCTCAAATCCGAGGAAATTAAGGCATACATTAGATGAACACCAAACACTAACCACAGTCTGATGATAATAAAGCACTAGATACATGTGCATCTATATACTTGTGATTTTTACAAAGTTGGAAAATGAAGAAAGTACCTACAATCAAAAAATACTGTGAACAGTACATTCTTTTTTAAGGGAGAGAAAAAAGTCGTCAAACATGTTGTGTTGTGTTATTATTGTTTCTTCTTCCTTCTTTCTTCACTAAAGCAGAAGAAAAAGAGTACGCAGAATTTTTGGCTCCTGGCTATGAATAAGATTGCCAAATAAATAATTTTCCGGTCATCATAATGTATTATACTTTATACTCTACTCTATAAAAATACATGAAAAGAATACCTAGGAACTTTTAAACTTGCAAGTGGTGCTGAAAAAACAAGGAAGAATATTGGATATTGTACGTTTCTAAGTTTCATAATTTTTCCATTCACTTGCATCATTCTTCTTCGGCTAGATTGTGTCAAAAAATAAAACTTTCCCGTTTTTCTTAAAGTATATAATGTATAATACTTTCAGTCAGATTAAATCAAATCCTCCTCATATTTACCTATTAATTTCCACAAAGTTGAATGATTCTGTATTCTACAATAGACAATTATTGAATAAGAAAAATCAACGCAGATAGAAAATGCAGAGAAAATCAAAAATCAACTGAAAATGTTTTCTTGTGGTTATAATCAATTCAGTTGACTGTTGACCACCCACATTATTCATTATTCATTATTCATTACTCGTTGAATGGGATTCTGGATTTTGGGCTTTTATCTGTATACTGTATACATAACCCATTTTTCAACTATGCATAATGCATTTATAATTAACTCCCCACTAATATGATTTACTAGCAATATTAAAAAATAGAGCATTTGATGTTCCATGAGTGGTTTCTAGTCAATTCGGACC